>VZUA01035517.1:14308-24351 GCA_013401035.1 Horornis vulcanius | reverse complement strand
ATATTCTAGTCCCAAATCCTGTGGATGTGCTTAAATTATAAAAGGAGCATGCTACTTTCTTACCTGTCTTCTTGCTAGCTGGTGTTGCAGACATGCAACTTCTGCCTGAAGTTCTTGTATTTTACTCTGTGCTCGTTCTCTGTCTGATCTCTCAGATGTGAAATCATCTTTATAAACCAGGACCTGAAATAGAATTATTATGTTAATATTTTATAAATTAGAGCATTGGCAGGTTAGATTGAAAAGCTGAGGCTATGATTCCTTTGTTACTTATTCCCAGAATCTCAGTATTATCTTCTCTATGGTATCTGTTTTTCAAAGGTGTTTGTATTCCTTTTACAGATCTTTCATATTCTGTATTAAGGCCAGCAGAACTGCATGGGGTACTTGAAGTAGTGAGTTTCCTTTAAATCTGTGTTGTTAAGTATCTGTTTAGCCAAATGTGTACAGACAGGGAAATGTCCAAAAAATAAATCCCTTCCCCCCCCCTTGGAAAAAGTGGTCTGGGAAGAAACTAAGAATTTCCATCTCTAGGAAAAAGAAACTTAATGACCTGTTGCTCCAACATTTGTATGCGCTCATTATCTCCTTCACTAGCTTTCTTCACGTCTTCTAGCTCTCTCTTGGTTTTTATGCACTCATTCATTTTTTCTTCCAGTAGCTTGTTTAACCGGAATATCTCCTTGTGCATCAGGTCAGAATTCCTTTGTGCTGGAGTTCCACTGTGGTGCTGCTCCAGCTGTGACTTCATCTCCTTCAGCTGCAAGTGGAGTCGCTTCACGTACTCATCCCTACTGGCGTCGTACTTCTGCCATTTCGCATTTAAGTCTTCCACCTGAAAGTTTATCCATGGGAGAGGCATGAAGAACAGGAAGACACAAACTTCCAAGCTTTCATAGGCTGTCTGTACGTGCAGGACCAAAATTCTCTAGGGGATAATGTAACTCAACCCCTGAGGGTGGGTCAGTCACTGTACAGGACAGCAGGAGATGATTCTGCAGACTCTTCATGGGATGGGCAGCCTTCCCATCTCCCAGCCCAAAGGGACAGTATTAAATAATGTGGAAAGGGAGGGCTTGGTGTTCACCCTGGGCACAGTGCTGTTCTTCTGGGGTGGAATACTGATCCATGGAAAGAACATGAAAAGTTTCTTCTGCACTGTATTTGTAACAACAAAAGCCCAGTATGTTAAAAATGATGCAATAAGTTGTTCTTAGCTAAGGGAACAAAATCTATGTGCCATGCTGAAAGGATTAAGAAAAACTGTCTTGCTTTAAACTTCCATGTAATTAGATTAACCAGACCTTATCTATTCCAAATTTACTCTAATATAAAATACTTAACAAATAATAATCTGTAACAAAATGAAAGTACTCACGTGAGCTACTTTTTGTTTTAACATCCTGTTTTCCTCTTGTAGGTTGCAGACAAGAGCCTGAAGTGAAGTTTCATTGTCTAAAAGCTGTAATTTTCAGATAAAGTTAGGTGTTACTTTAATATAAAAATCTCAGATGCTGTTTGGCTGTGCTGTTAACTGGAAGTAATTTTTTTTAAGTAATCTGTAATGACATATATCTAGGTTTTTATGACCTTGGTACTGCTATTAAAAAGACCTCATAAAAGCAGAGTTTACACAAACTCCTTGCAAAACTACTTGTCTGGAGTGGGAAAATGCATGACAAAGGCACAGATATGCCTTCATCTTGCTTTGTTATTACTGTCAATTTTGGCCAGTACTAGGAAGAAATTACTGAGGGGAAAAAACCCTGCTTGCTAAATAATTGACTAAAATGATACCTCTTTTTTACAGTTGTGACATCTGCTTAAAAAAACCCCGGTGTACATGAGTAATATAGAACACTTTTGTGCAAAATTCCCTAGAATCAGCTAGTAATGGCATCTGAAATTTCTCCTCTTCAAGAGGGAAGTCCCCACTGTACAAGGTTAGCTTCTTATTGCATATATCAGAGTCAATCAAGTTTCCTGTCTATCAATTACACATTAAATATGATAATGCCAAATGCTTCAAGTCCCTTAAAAAGTCATTTTTTCTTCTATGTACTCAACCCCTATTTCTTACAAGCAACTTTAATGTAAGTTTTCTTTGGAAACACTTCTGGGATGTTTGACAAAGCAGACCTGAGTATGTATAGAGTTCATCACAACAGCACAGATGAGTGGTCATGTGAAAAACAGCATTTCCACCATGTAGCAGTAAGAGCAGAAGTCAGAATTATTCTTTTTGTGAGAACTGTCTGTAGCACCCTATTCAATGCTCTGATCTGTTACTAGAGGCAGCACTGCTAATTTCCTTATGGTGTTTTAATGAATTACCTAATGACTTTCAGCCATCAGGACTTCTGGAACAACAGAATAATGATCTACCTTTTCGCCATGCTGTGACTTTTAACTTAAGCCTCAACAGCCACTAGCAAAGTACACCAAAGTCCAGGTGTTTCTTTGTGCCCTGCAGTAGCATTTCTGACACTGTCCTATTATGAAGCCTTTTTTTTTTTTTAAACATCCCTCCTGGAGAGAAGCATTGCCCTGCACTCAGAGGCCAGGGGGAATCCCAAATGAAAAAAAAAGGTAAGACACCTTGACTCATATTCCCCTAACCAACTTTCTGTAGGTCTGTACTACATGTGCAAAGCCAAATCCTGACCCAAGACAACCACATGTCACAGAATTCTTAATATACATACTACTTTGAAATATCTCTACTTTGTTTTGTGATTTTGATACTTAAACAAGTAATCAGGAGAGACCAGCTTCAAAATCACAGCACCATCTAGTGCTGCACAGAAGCAGGGATGGTATAAGGTAGGTGCTGTCTCCTGTGTATTGAGGGAAGAACTGTAATCATGCAATTTCTGAGGTTGGATGAAACCTCTCAAGTTCTTCTCCTCTCCAAAAAAAGCCTCTGATGATGAGATGGCCAAAGTTGAAGTGGTAGACAACTTCTTCCATCCTAAACTTCAGATACGCAGAATTATTTACCATTGCCATGGCAGCCTTAACAACCTGGGGTCGTTTCTCACCATTGCCCAGTTACAGCTATCATATTGTAATTAACATCTCAGAAGCTAATAAGACTTCAAAGACACACAGTAGCTGTAAGAATACCTGATTAGATCTTTCTGTAGGTATCTGGTCATTCCCCTTCTCTTTTCTTTGCTTCTCTTCTAGACATTTTGCCAGATGTTGACACATTTCTGCTGTGGATGCTAATTTGCGTTGAAGTTGGTGAGTTTCATCAGTGAGTGAACGGCACAAAACATCACTGGTGGCCTGAGCCTTCTCCCTCTCTGCCAAGGTCTTCTGCAGTCGTAAGATTTCTCTCTCCTTTTCATATGGAGGCTGATTTATCATCTGCTGTATCTCTCCATTTTTCTCCTCTAGCTGCTGATTCAACTTCTGCACTTCCTAAACAGAGGGGGGAGGGGAAGTTACTTAAAAGCAAAATAAAATCAAAAGCCAAAATATACCTAAGACTGACTTCAATATTGCAATAATTCCTTATTGCTCCTGTACTCATTGCAAAGTACTTAAAAAGTAGACTAAATCCATTTCATTTCTGTATGATCACAAGACTTTGGAATTGTTGGATCAACCAATCAAGAACTGCTCAGGCAGCCATGCAAGCACTTTCTAATCAGAATGGAGGAACAGGCAGCAAAAATCCAGGAAGATTTTATGACTGTACAGCAACAACAATAACAAGAAACAAAGTAATTTAAGATGAATAACAGTGGAGACTGAAAAATACTTACAGGTCCTGCACACTAAACTACCAGATAATAGAGATTTTCCTCAAAAGAAAAAAAGTAACTGTAAAGTCATCAAATCCAGTGAAGTGTATTCACTGCCTGGCATTGTCACAAGGACAAAGCAGAGGCAGCACACAGAGCAACTTTCCCACCTAGGAAAGGATGGGAATGGTAAGGTCAGGACAAGCAAGCAGAAAATAAAATCCATGTGGCAGCAGTGGCTCTAGTTTGGCTACAGCTGATTCCCACGTACATGAGGGGGTCTGACACAGCCCTGGGAAACAACTGTGTACCTTGTTTCTGCATCTCCTTGTCCTATTGGAAGCTCTGTGGGATCATCCACTCTGCATTAACACCTCTGCAGGTGTTTTGAGAAGGAGGGGGTTTGCCTGGTGACTGGTGGAAACCACCTGTAATTCCATGCCCCTGAAAGGCACTGGTCCTGACTTTGTAAACAAACAAGCTGTTTTTCACACACCCTCAAGAAGCAGCAGATGCTGGTACCAGAAACCTCTGCAGCCTCCAGAATCGAGGATCTCTGGATGCCAGTGCAGACCATGAGGCAGCTACAACCTCAGGTCTATCATTCCACTTCTCAGGAGTGCCAATAGAGCTGTAAATCACTGGGATCACTCTTTGCCAGTACACTGGCCTCTGGCTTCACAGAAATGTCTTTTTTATTTACTTATTATTTAGTACCAATTATTTCAGCATTCTGATTAGGCATAGCATTTTATTCTTTCAAGAAATAAATATTAACATCTGACACAGATAAACAGCACTTGTTCTGATTACTGAAATTTAAATTCTTTAGGGTCATGCTGAATGCTAAACTTCCCCATTAAAGATATTCAGCATCAGCTTTCAAATATGTTCAGATACCATAGGTTTGTCATCTGTCTGCAAAGTGTCAGTGAGATCATCTCTTATAACAAATTTCCAAACATGAACTTTTAAAAATGAATTTTAGGCGAGTGTCATATATGGAAAATGTTTTGTATAAGCATTAGGTCCAGAGATTACTTATGACAAAAACACTCGTTTCAGTTTTAAGTACTGCTGCTCAGTTTGGAAATTACTTCATGCAGCTTCATCTAGAAATAAATGCTTTAAAAATCTTTGAGCATTTCAGACTGAACCTGGGAAAGTCTTAATGACAGTAATCAAAAAAGCACTTGTGCAGGATGGGAAGGGATGCAGTTTTCAGGGTTTTTTTTTCTGTCAAAAAAGATACTGATTTCCCTAATCTATCTCCAGACAATCCAGACTTGTCTGTTACTTCTTCAAATATGAACGTGCTACCTCATTGTCAATACAAAAATCCATTTTTAAGAGCACTTTAAACAAAACACCTTAATAGAAAAATTCGTGACATTAGCTGATTATCTTTGAGAACAAAATTGTTGCGTCTGATAAATTCAAGGAGTTTTTTATTTTCCTTTCTCCTTGTGAAAATAGTTGCATGAAAATCTGTAGTGCCGCGCTAAGTTTTTGGTTTAGGACTTCATGCTTTGCCTTTTTGAACTGAACGCAAGGGGCGCTGCCTTTGGACCCAAACGGGCGAGCTGCTTTGGGCGCCCGGGGATGAGCCCATCGCTCCGAGGGGCTCAAACCCTCGCTCGGCCCCCGCCGCTCCGGGGCCGCCGCGCTGTCAGCGCTGGTTTCTGCCAGCACCCAGCTGCTCCCAGCACCCAGCGAGCGCTGCGGGGCAGAAGGCCCGCGCCCTGCGCCCCGCACCGCCCGCCCCGCCGCGCTCGGCTGCCTCGCTCTCGAGGGAGCAGCGCGGAAAGCAGCGCTGATGCTGCGCCCTCCCTGCGCACCCGCGGCTTTACCTGGCTCAGCGCCTCCACTCTCCGCGCCGAGAGCCGCTCGTTGTCCCTCAGCTGGTCGCGGGCCTGCCCCAGTTGCTCCAGCAGGCTCTCCACCAGCGAGCGCGCCGGCTCCGCGCCCGCCGCCGCATCCCCGCCCGGCGCCGGGGGCTGCCGCTGCCGGGCCAGGCTGCCCCGCAGCTCCCGGATCGTCGCCTCCTTGGCCGCCAGCTGCAGCTGGAGGTGCTTCAGCTGCTGCGCGGACTCGTGGTACAGGGTGCAGAGCGCGTTGTACCGAGGCACTTTATTCTTCAAGCTCCTGTTTTCCCGGTGCAGCTTCTCCAGCGTTTCCTCCACCTGCCTGAAGCGGGTCACCAAGGGGTCTGTGCTGCCGGCCTCGCTTACCGAGCACATGGCGGGGGCAGCCCCCTTCTCTTCCTTCTCCAGGGCGAGCAGGAGCCCGGACAGGTGCATAAAACCCCGGAGCGGAGCTGAACCGAGGCAGCAGCTTCGCTCTTCCGCCTTCCCCGCCGGGGGAGGAGGCAGCCGCTGCCTTTAAGCGCTCGCAGGATCCGCCTGTGCCTCTGCTTTTTTCTAGGGCTGGGGCCGGGCCGGGCGGCGCTCCGCCCTCGGGGGAGAGCCCTGGCGTTCGGAGAGCTTTTTCCCCCGCGGCCAGAGCGGGACGCGGCCCCGCGGGCAGCGCTGCCCGGGGAACCCCGGCAGTGGCGAGCGGGAGAACAGGCACCGGGGGCGGGGGGAGAAACCTGGGGGCGAAGGAGTGGGGCGAACGGGAGGCTCCGAGGGCACGGGGGAAGTCCCGGCTGAGCGAGAGAATGCGGGCAGGCGGCTGCAGAAGGGGCGCTGAGGGGGAGGAGGGTCCCGGCGGGGCGAGGGTCCCTCGGGGGGCTGGCGGGCGGCGCCGGCCCCGCGTTGCGAAAGCCCCGGAGCGCCGCGTCCTCCCGGCGCCGCTGCGGGAATTCCCGGCTCCGAGCGGGACTTTCCCCGCCGGTGGCGACCCCCAGGCTCTCCGCTCTCCCCGCTCCGCTTGCCCGAGCGGCCCCAGCCCCGGCGGCAGCAGCAGGAGAAGGAACGCGCAGGAATCCTCTGTTGGTGTTGTGTCTGCATCGGTGGCCGGGGGATGGCTCCGGACCCAGGCGGAGCAGCGCGTCCCTCCTCACAAGCCGCCTATCTGTGGTGGTGTAGAAGAGGAACTTCCTTAGCAAAGACCTCGAAGAGATCAAAATCTTCGGTCGTCAAAATCCGTATCACCAGCCAGTGTTTATACTCTCAGGACGTGTTGATGAGCACAAACCAGCTGCTTGACACTGAATAAACTGCTGCCTACCAGCTGCCCCTATGATGGAGAACTTTATATTGGCAGCATAGAGACAGAATTTGTTAACCAACAGCATCACTGTCAGGGAGTAACACTGGTGTAGTATTTCTCATAGGGTATGGTAAGCTGGACTGAGAAAAAGCATATTTTGGATTGGTTTAGTTATGTCATGTTGCTATTCTGACGGAACCAAGTGAGAGGCAAGAGCCTTAAACCAGTACAAAAATAAGCCCCAGGTTATATTTGGTTATTATTTGCAAAAGTATTTATTGTGTGTATGTGTATGCATGTGCATCATAACATGTACAACACGGAGCTCCATGTGTGCACACAGCCTTAGTGCACAAGGTTCATGGGAGAGGTTTCTGGCCCAAGTGCCTAAAATACAGCAAGTGAAAATCACCACATGCTACTGGTGGTGACAGCAAAAAGAGCAGATAATGTGATAGAGAGCAGCCTCCTGTGTTAGCAGGCCTCAGGGTAAAAAGACACAGCAATGAATAATTTGTGTGGAAGAATTTATAGGATAAAATGATAGAGGTTCCTGATACATAATAGAATATTTCAGCCTTTAATTAAGACAATGGATGCAAATTCAAACAAGCTGCAATCAATTTCAGGGAAAACTATTTTTCTGTGAGGGTAATCAAACACTAGAAGTACAGAGCGAGTGTTAAAGACCTCCTGAGGTTCCTTCTAACATGAATTATCCTGTGAGTCAATTAAGTTTTTTGAGGTGGAAAGTAATTAATTTGTCACCTTAATTATTCTAGTAATTAATTCTAAGAATTATCCAAACTATTAGGAGTAATAAATTCAAAACAGTCTGTTAGCTTTGCTGTTTCTAAAAATACAACTGAATTTTATAGAATTTTATTGCACAGAAGACCCTGTGTGACAGAAAAGGGTAAAGCACTTATTTATGGTACAGGTCCCTGGCATATTTGCTATTTCATCTAATACTGTAAATATCAAATTATTTAGGACTATGAAAAAACACTGTGTGGAAGTTGAGGGAATATAATTTTTTATTTTTTTACTTGTACAGAATTATATTCTACACCCTTAAAATGCTGGTTTTGCTGTGAAGAAAGTAAAGTTCCTGCTTTAAAATACCTGTACTTTATAGTTTTCATATACGTTAGAAAGAAAAGTTTAAAAAAATAGACTTCATGTTACATTTTCATTACTGAGTTATAGTCAGAGCTAACTGAATAATTTGGAGAAAGATTTCTTTTGCTGACTGTCAAAACATTTTGTAGAAGCATATGATGGAGCCGTGGTACTGGAGAAATGTTTGGTTTCCTGCCAATTAATTAGCAAACTACACGGAAACTCCGCCATCCCGTGTTTGCAGATGGGGCAGTGTTATCCTTACACCAAGCATCAGGGAATTTAGTTAGCTGCCAAATAGAATCCTTTATAATGCAGTTACATTTGCAGTGCTGTATTAGAATATTAAAATTAAGCATTACTGAAAATTTGTTATTAGTAGTGCCTTGGATGTAGCCAGCATTCCCCCAGGAAAACACCACTGACTTAAGGGAAATTCGACCTGCGTAAGTGCTGAGTAAGAAACTGATCCCACATGTCCTTGGGAATGCCCTTAGATGACGGTTTCCTTTTGTCAGTTCTGAAAGGAGGAGGAATTCCTGGGAATTCAGTCAAAGAAACTGGTGCCAAAGAATGAGTCACATCTGAAGCTGTGTTTCGTAGTACCTGGCTTTTCCTGGATTGCCTCACGTGTGCTGTTGCCCGGTTTGTCGATAAAGCAGCCTGTGATACCCTTGTCCTTTTTGGGGGCTGGACAATCATGAGGGGTTATTAAGTACTGTATGAACAATAGGTATGCCCTGCACAACTTAATATAAAGAAAAAAGCCTTCATTTTCCATACTGTACTGGTTTCAACATGAAATATAAGGTGAAGTTCACTTAAACTCTTTCTCAGTATAGGGTGCAACAGGATACTAAACCCATGTGGGAAAAAATTAACCTCAGATTTTGTTAAAGAACTCTTAACAAGGTTGTTTTGAGTAAGTACTTCTGTGCACATCACAACTTACTATAACGTGTGAGATGCATCGTAGAGTGCACAACAAAAGTGATTAGATACTGTCTAGAAACAAAAAGTAAGTGAAGCTGCTCCTAGGAGAGCAGGAAGAAAGAAAGGGGAACGGTATAGTTAGAGTAATGAAGGGTTCATAAATGTACATATAATTAAATTTTCATTTTTAAGCATGACTTATTTGTTGAGGGGGTAAGAATAATTTATGAGTCTTTGTATTTAAAGGAGTAATTCTCTGTGGACAAGACTATACAGCATATTGGGGGGTTCTGGCATTTTCTAAAGAGTGACCTCTGCTCAATTTGTAAGAAATTGTATTTTTTACTTGTGAACTCCAGGTGTCATTCAGCCAATCAAGCTGTGGTTTACCCCATGGTCTTAAGTCACCACTAATTGTCCTGGAGGGTAAGTTGTGACATAATGACACTTAAAGGTCTTAGAATTGCCTTGAGGTCATTTACTTAAACAGAACTAATTAGAAATTAGTAGGTGATCCTCTGACTGCTCTAGGCTGAAAATAAGCAGTAAGTTCACTCTTCTTTCGATGCAGGTCATGCAGTAAAAAAGGGGGGAAAATAACCTGTAAAATAATCTGACGTACTCCCTGCTGCACAAGATTCTGCCTGAGAGCTCTGTGTGTGTCCAAAAATCTGATTTCCATGCTGAATACTGAAGTGTTGATGCTTTTGTGACTCATAGATTAACAGTAATTATGAGCTGCAGGCATGTTTACACTTCTTCCATGGGCAGGACTAAACATCCTTTATATACATCACTGAATTCGATGTTCTAATGATATAATGTTCAACATGTTTTACTGCTGGAATGACAAACTCACTGAGAGGTTGGCCTGAGGGCTGCCAGGATTCCCAAAACTGGATGAAATCATTGCTGTGACGTATATATGTGGCCATCTCTCTGTGTTGAGGCTCTGACTTGGAACACAACATTCCTTTTTCAGTCTTCTCTCTTGTTTACACACATGAAAATATTTAGTTTAGCTAGGGGAAATAGAATGGAGTGTATTTATTTCTAATGTAAGATTTTCCAAGTTTCTTTCTT
>VZUA01035517.1:4108-14181 GCA_013401035.1 Horornis vulcanius | reverse complement strand
CATGTTCTTAATCACAGTAAGGCTGAAATAACCAGGATGAGCCACACAAAGCCATGACATTGGTCAGATCCATAGCAGTCCCAACACCTTTCCCTAAGAGGTGTTTCTTTCCCACTGATATGGACTGAGGTGGTTCAGTCTCACCTTTATGGGTGTTAGTAGATAAGCTGGATACACACTTGTATGGGTCTCTCACAAGGCCCTTGATCTGTCTGTGTCCATATCAAGGCAATGGCTTTCTGTTATGCTTTGGGTCTTTGCTGCAGTTCCCCCTCCTGTGCTTACTGTTTGTATCCCCCACAATGTTCAGCCATTTCAGGCCCTGCTTTAGTTTCCCCGGGATAGTCTCACTTTTGCAGTTTCTCTTTTGCCTGCCCATGGCACAATAGTACCTGTTGGCTCAGTCTGACCTTGCAGACTGGAATTTATTGCAGTGCTGCTGCTGCCTCTGGATCTGAGAAGTTCAAGCAGTTTTCTTGGTTCTTTAGAAAACCCTATCATGATGTCACTGATTTTTGAGCTGTTATTCTATTTACAAGAATGTAAAAAGCTCTCTGGTGCATGTAAGTTATCAACAAGTGGAAGCTGTTTCCTTCCTCACAGGCTTAGATAATTTCACTCCTACTTATAAGCAAGTTACTTCTTTGAGCTTGTTCTGGATAAAACCTCAGGGTTTGTCTACACCTATTTATTCCTGCTGTGCAGTGCAGGATATGTTGGCTTGTAGTTTGATACAACACCTTTTCCTAAATCTGATGATTTGAAATACTGCAGACATTTTTTTTGTGTGTTGCAGGAAACACACTCCTAACTCTTAATATATGATCCATATTACAGACTTTTTGCAGATTTTATATATATTAAATGGATTTTCTACTTTGGTTAATATAGAGTAATGTGAGTTTTCTGGTTTCTGTTATTTACCTTTCCTCAAAAGCCGGCCAGTTTTAAAGCTAAACTGAGGGGGAAAAGTAAAATTATTAAGTCTGAATAAGTACTTGTCATTCACTTGCCAGACTGGAAACAAAAGGTTTGCAGGTAAAAACCTAGTGGTTTGCAGATTTGTTTGATATGTTAATGTTGTGTAATGAAATTTTCCAAAGTGGTGTCCATGATGGTTCTGATCAAGACCACTCAATCTAATTAGAACAAAACCAGTTTCAACATTTTGATCTTTAGCTTTTTCTTTTTAGCAAACAGAGCTCTAGAGTTTGGTTAGATCAATTTCTGATTTAAATGTCTTATTTTAAACTTTTTTTTAAAGGATGATGGGGAAAGGCGATTTCTTAAGGCTATTGGGAACCTCAAAAGAAATCATAGTTGTGTAGGAATTCAATTCTACTAAAATTCTAAATCAGGAAAAAGAAATATTGGACGCTTCTTAGAATGTCCTTGGAACTGGGTGGTGAAATAGTTTCAGCACTATAGTATAGAAGAAGTGTTGGGAAAAATTATGTAACTAGAACAAGAAAGTGGAAGTGTCCTTACCATATCATTCACTCATCTTCTACAGAAATAACATTTCCTAAAATTCTGATTAGCTTCCAGTTCAGAGACAGGAAACAGCACAGTTATGTTCCTCTGGAGCTCCATCCATAAAGCAGAAAATCCATCAATCATCCTAGCAGGAAAGGGAAATGCAGTTTACAGCAGAGTTTTAAATTCCAGTCATTAGTGTAGTGTTTTGCAAACTGAAGTGAAGGACTAATGCCAGCTGCTGAAAACTTCAGCTCTTGTTCAAGTGTGTTTTTGTTATAAGCCAGAGTAAGCATATTCCCAGTCATAGGTCATGCTTGAGGCAGACAAGCATTTTGACACTTTCTGCTCTCCAACAGAATTCATTGAATATGGCAAAATAGTATTTCTTTGGAGCCTGAATGCCAGTACCTTCTCAGCCTTAGCACAATAAATTAGTCTAATGTGGACATGCAAGTAGGTATGGATTGTTGAAGACAAAATCAGGAAACCATAAGAAAAAATAATGTATTTCTTGAAAGTGATAATTCCTGAAAAAAAGCCACTGTAGCTGTTTTCATGGCTGAAAGTATCTGAGCTACCCAGTGGCACAGGAATTTACACTTATGGTATGGTAAAATATGCCTGTGTCTACAGGAATAAATCTTTCCAACTCTAAATTAAATGTTTTCCCAATTAATTGTACTAAATTTATGCAATATATTATGATTATTGCTGGGTTAATGTACATTTTAGAGTAGGTGGCTCTTTGGCAAAGTCCTTACTATCTTCTTGCCCGAAGCTGTAGAGGAAATAGCATGGGGGATTCCAGATGTATGGTGTTCATTAAAGTTTCTGATGATATAATATAATATATTTAACTTAACAAATAAAAGGGCCACCATCTAATGGAGTGAGCTTAAGAATTGATTGACACTGATTTCTACTGTCTCTTCCCTTGAGTTTGCTGCTTGACTCAAGTAAATTTTGTAACAGCTTAATTTGCTTTGCCATTTGAATCTTCCAGTACTGACAATAGGGACATTGCTGTAAATGGATCAAAGGCCAAAAAGCTGCAGAATATTAAGTATTTGGTCTATGGGATGAAGATCATATCAGTCTAAGATTAGCCTTCCTTAATTTTTAGAGAAAACCTCAAAGATTTGACTTCAAACTGTTTTAACAGAATGACCCATTATGACCATTTAATTGACACACTTATCTGTTTATGACTGAAATGCTTGGAAGTCAGTTGTGAGAAAGTTAATTGTGTTAGGCCTTGCATAAACAAAATAAGAAATGTTCTCTACACTGTAATGCTCTACATACTGGCTCATTTGGGGGCTAGTTAATCTGATTTAGTATAATTGTGACATTCCAGTTTCAGGGTGTGCAGACACACAGACACCTTTAAAAGGACTGGTTTCAGAAACAGTGGGTTCGAACTTCAAGGACTTCCACCAAAGTCACAATTTTCATGTAACCAGCTTTGGAAATACTCTCTTTTCTCTGAGAGCAGATTATAATGTTATCATAATCTTGTATTTAGTGAAATTACACCTATAAAATATTTAGAGGTGTTGTTATAAGAGAAGCGTTGGAGGACGAGTGTTTTTGTTGGATCCTCTGCTGTATCTGGAAAAAGAATGAAGACCTTTTGAGATCATCTCTACTTCCTCAGATTACTTGGTCTGTCTCTCCCTACAAACTTTGCTTCTATTATGTCTCTATACCACATTTGCACCATCACTACTGGGACTTAGTATTTTTTAAGAAATCAGATTTCTGACATGATGGTGTGGCCATTAGCTGACCCAACAGCTTTTAAAAATGAAACATAATCTCCCCCATCTCTTATTTCCTGTCAGCTATGCAGGAAGTGTCTCAGAATGAAAGAAAAGCTATGAATTTGCCAGATAATGAGTCCGAATCTTGGTTCATGGTTCTTTCCTGTAGGCAAAATTATGGGTTTCTTGTAAACTTAAAGGAAATGGAATGAAGGAGTTCACTTGTGATATAGTGAGAGTAGCAAAATGATTGATTAGCTGTTGAGAAAAAGCTGTGCTTTGGGCATTATTTCTTTCCAGAGGTACTAGAGGAGTGTGATGGGTGGATCCCAGCTGGAAGGTAAGATCCCCCCCCAGCAGGGTGGGGGAGAGAATCAGAGGGGCAAATGCAAGAAAAACTTGTGTGCTGAGGTAAGGGGAGTTTAGTAAAAGAGAAAAGAAAAAGAAACCAAACAACTGATGGAAAGGCATCACTCACCACTTCCCACCAGCAGCCGATGGCCAGACAGCCTCTGACTAATGGCTTGTTTTGACACACCACCACCACCCACGGTTTTACTGCTGGGCATGGTGTTCAATAACACAGAAAATCTCTGGGGTCACTGAGGGGCAGCTGTGCTGGCCCGTGGCCTCTCCCTCTGCCCACCCCAGCCGTCTCTCAGGGGGCAGAGAGAGAAGCAGGGGAGGCCTTGAGGCTGTGCAAGCACTGTTCAGCAATAGCCAAAGCACTGCTCTGTTATCAGCTCTGCTTTGGTCTCAGATCTAAAACACAGCATTGTTCCAGCTGCTGGTACTAAAATTAGCTCCATCCCGACCAGGATGGGTACTGGGAGTGTTACCTCCAACAGAGGTGGGGGAAGACAATGATATTTTGTAGCACTTACACAGCTGTTGCTATTTTCATTTAATAGAGGGAAATCTCTCAAGGATTTTTTTCCTCTGTTTCAGAATGAGGAGACCTGAAGCAATGAGATATCAAGATGTTTGCTCAAAGTTGCATATGATATCAAAATTTTATGAGCTGAAGAAGCAAGAATCCTTGAGCTAAAAACACTGAAAACACTTTGAAAAAGAATAGTCAGTTTTCAAGATGTAATGTCTGATAATAATAGTATCAGAATTTGTTCATGACTCCTGCTAATAGAGAAAATTATGTTTAGAATAGTCAGAAAACCAAATTTGTCTCTTTCCCAGGTTTTCCCATGGATTAATGTCAATCTATACTAGAAGATTACACGTGAAAGACATTTTCCAGCCTCTCCTTTTCTCACCTTTATTAATAATGTCTCCAACCTCAGATGTGCATCTCCTGCAGAGCAGTGTAAGCCAAATGGAACAAGTCTCTGCCAGAGCAGCACCTTTAAAGTTTCCCAGCATATCTCCCTAACAGCTACAGGATGGCTTTTCCACAGGGGATCTGTGATACCTGTCATGTCAGGTTTTCTGACAGAACATTCCACATTCAAAGTGCTGTTATCCCCAGTGTTATCCCCAGGGTGATCACTGTGTATTTATTCCTGCAGCAGCCTGCCCAGGGGATTGTTACCCAAGAGGGTTTTAATTCCCTTGGGCAGAGGCAAATGGAATTGAGAACCTGACCTTCCTGTGCATTGTGAGAGAACCATGATGATAAAAGGGCTTTCCTGGCTGCTCTGTGTGGGAAGCAGTTTGAGAGCCTTGTGCCCTGTTGGAAAGAGGAGATGCCTTTGCAGAGGGGTGCTGTCCCTGCTTGTTGTGCTGCTGCTTCAGTCTGGAGCTAGTCAGTGCTCCAAGGAATTTCATGAGCTGTTCCTCACTAAAGTACAGATGCTGGAAGCCTTGTCAGAGGAGTCAGCCTAGAGCTGGTTTGGTCCATATCTATCATGCTGTGGCTTTAGTCTTACAAAGAAACTTGGAGTCTTTGGCATCCATGAGGGAAGATAATGGAGAAGGGCTCCTATCCTTGTGTACACAGGCTTTTCCATGTATAGAAATGGGTGATGTTCTTTATTCTGCTCAGCCCTCTGACAGTGTCAGCCTTGCAGTGACTATGGCTTGCCCGCAGACTGGATGGGTTTAACTAAATACAACATGAGATGTGATAGAATGGGGAACTGATACCTTTTATCAAAGTGTAGCATGCTCAGTGTGATGGTGAGTGGCAAAAATGTATTATTACTCTTACTTCTGAAGGGTGATGCTGAGTAATTTGAATAAATGTCTGCCATTTATGGTTCTTGATTTCAAATTTGTGGGAGATGTGTCCTTCATTTTCCCGGCATGTGCCTCACTGCTTTTAAAGCAATATGATGTTGTTTGATTTTGGCAGAAGATGGGAAAATGTGTGTGTGTAGCAACTGGTATGGAGGCAAACAGGGAAATACCTGCACCATGTGTATTTGTTGCAAGTGGAACAGGGAACAAGGAAAGCTTAGGCTGGATACTAGGAAAAAATTCTTCACTAGAAGGTTTATCGAGTGCTGGAATGGGCTGCCCAGGGCAGTGGTGAAATCAGTATCTCTGGAGGTATTTAAAGATGTGTAGCTGTGGCACTTGGGGATGTGTTTTAGTGATGGTCTTGGCAATACTTGGTTAACAGTTGGACTCAATGATCTTAAAGGTCTTTTCCAACCTAAACAATTCCATGGTTCTATGAAATATGTACTCTTGGTTGGTGGTGATCCAAAGTGGGATGTAGTTGGTTAACATGCAGAAATCATCCTGCTGCTTACAGGAAGCAAGCTGTTCAAAAATATTGTTTTTCCATATTTTTTGCTCCTTCACTGAAGCAGAGAAAACCAGCCAGCAAAACTGTGGAGCCTTGTAGTGATGGCGGTCAGAACAGACAACGGGTTGAGAATGGGCCCCCTTCACACATCTTTTGCCTGTAGAATCAGGCTGACAGATTGTCCTGCTTCCCAGACTGTGTGATGCATCATCCAGCTTAAAAACTGTATGTATGCACACCCAGCCTTTGGTTCACATCCCAGTTTCTATGCAAGGAGCTTTTAACTTTCTGTGTTTCAAGCAGCATTGCATATGTAACCTGCCAAGGGTGGACCAAGCAGCTCTGCAGCAGCTTTTAGCTCAGGCCAGCAGCCTTAGTCTGTGCCTGAGCAACACTGGGATCCTGGGACAGTGGCCAGGGACCTTGCTGACCCTGCCACACTGCTCCTCACCTCCCTCCCTAGGGACTCATCTGGGAAATACCCAGCTTGGCTGTCCCCAGTTCCTTCCCAGGGAGCTGCTCTGTGCTTCTGGAATGACTCTTGCAGGACCATGGCTTTCATGGGTAAGGATGCTGTCCCAGCCTGCCTTGCTGTCCCCCTTGTTTTGTTAAAGTACCCAAAATAAGGGAAGTACTGCTTTGTATCCTACTTTTGTGTTAATAGCCTGAAGCACATACACATGCCCTGGCACATAAATCTCCTCTTTTCATCACTCTCCTTCAAAGGAGGCTGCTAGTGAGGCTAGCTGGAAGAGCAAAAACCTTAGCTGGGTCCTGTGCATACTGTCTGACCACTGAGCATAGTCCCCTTACTGTGCTCCTGAAGGTGTAGCTGTTTTACCCTGAGAAGACACCCAGGAGTTCATTAACACACTGGACAGCAGAGATCAGAGTGCAGGAGGATACAAACTTCACAATGAAGTAAATCCTCAAATCTCCATAAACAGCCCGTTTGAGGCTGCTGCTAAAAGCACAGAATAATAAAAAAAAAGGACCTTAGGGCATTTGCTCTATTTTATTTTCCCCAAGAAAAGCTAGGGTTATTTCACTTGTCATGTACCTGTTGTTTTTTTGTTTAAAGTCTGGGTGCTGCACTGTACTTGGAAGCATCAAAAGTCGAAATTTTGCCATAGGCTTGAAATTGGTTAGCCTGTACATACTGAAAGTTTCAGCAACATTTATCACTGTCACTCCTTGGGTGTTTCCATTTAAAATGCTAAAGGGTGGTGTCAAGCTTGTGTTGGGAAGTCAGAATATTTGCACTGACATCCTGCCATGTGCAGATCCTGGCATAAGTAGTGTCAGGCCCCCTTAGCAGACCTCTGTGAAGAGCATCTCCACTTGGATGCACACTTGACTTAAATATTCATCTCTGGGCCATGTTAATGTTTAGTTGAGTATCCCTTCTTGTTTGATGTTGATTTACACACAAGAGTCAGGCCATTTAATGGCACAACACTTCTTAGACACCTCCTGGGAAAATGAGGCATGTTAGATCTGTAGAATGTGGCACTGGTTTCTTTCAGTTTGCATCATTCTGAACTTTGTTTCTGGTTGTATGTGTTTAACAAGGCACGGCGAGTACTCAAGTCTATGTGCCAAACAAGCAAAAGCAGAAGTTGGAGCACTGCAGTTTGCACTGTCATGGTTCAATGCTCAGGACTGTCACGTTTCTTGTTCTGGAGGTCCCCAGTGCATTCCTTGATGTGTCAGCCAGGAAAGTGGCTGTCACGGCTGTACTTGGGACTTTCTGAAATATTCTTGCCACTAAAAGAAATCTGACTGAATCTGGATTTAACCGTGTTAGTGCAACTGTAGGAAAATTTCTGAGAACTTTTTGTTATGGGTAAGGGGAGGCTCTGAAACTGAGACTTCGTCACAATCTCGTGAAGATCTATAGGATGCAGTTTGTGCCTTTCCCGCGTGTGTGATGCTGCAAACCAAGAGGAGTGGTTCCCCTGGGTGCATGACTCTGCACTTATGTGATTGCTTTGCTCTGTGAGATGGCTGGGCATGTAAAAATAGCTCTGCTTACTCAGATGCACCTGATGCCTGCAGAAAAATACCACTGGATGATGAAGCTGGAACACCTTGTGCTTCTTTCCCATAACTAGCAGCAAACAGAAAGCAAGATTTAAAAGAATGGGGACATAATTCATTGTTCATTTTCAGCATTCTAGGGGGGTTTTTTCAGCATTTTTTTCAGCATTTTCTCTTTTCTCACCTTTTCATGGGTTATTTTTTACGGCGTGAAGAAACCATTAATTTCTTATTCCTTTGCCAGGGTGATGCCAGTGCTATGTTTCTGTAACTTGGGATCTTTGTGAAAACAAATACTTAATTTGTATTCCCCTTTATCTGCCCATCTGAGACATCTTTCATAGGCACTAACATGCCCACTGGGGTGGTTGCAAGGAACAGAAGATCCTGCTGCCTCAGTGTGTTATTTCCATGTAAATACAGATTTTCCCTGAAGGCTAATTACAAGGTTTTAAAAGACAAAAAACTTTTCATATAAGAATTCTGGAGTAAGAACTTTTCTTACCTGGTGTTATAAAATGTTATATAGAAATAGACATGACATTGCATATCATAGGAGCTGTTTATATAACAGTTCACACTTGTGTGCATGTGTAGACACACACAGAGAGCCAATGCTCGTACAGTGTTGGCTCTGTACAAATAGAGTACATAACTCATGCAACATACTGGAGAAACCTAGATTATAAAGTGACAAATTATATTCATTCGAGTCCCTCACTCTGTTTAGAGCAGTAATGAGGTTTTTTTGGTTAGTCTGAATCCTTGGTTGTTGAGCTGGGGCTGTGGGGTTTGTATGTCTCACAATTCAACCTAAGGCAGTGTATTTCAGTCTGCTGATAATTATCTAATCTTGTTTGAAACAGTGTTCTTACCAAAAGATTATGGATTGCACCCATTTACTTCAGAAATCCTGTGAGTCACAGCATCAGAGAGAAACTGAAACTGAAATCACTGCTCTAGTTGATATATTTTTTATCAATTTTTACTCTAGCAGTGCCCAGATAGCTGGTTAACAGGTCAGGGCTCCAGATGCTCTTGGCATGTTACTCAGGCACCATAGCTCAAAGTTCTAACACCACATGGCCAAGATAAAAAGGTAACACTATGATCAGTTTCATTTTCTGGTTGTGTTTCTCCATTTAAAAAACCCAAACAAAAGCCCTGCCCAAGAAAAACCAACCAAGACGTACAGGAAAGTTACTACAGAGGTCAGTAGGAAAATGACTAGTGAAAAATCTTCAAAGTAAGTTAATCTTCTAATTAATTAATTAATTAATTAAAGTAATTAACAAGTAAGCAACCCTGTGGGGTCTATTTAGTTTCAGTCAACAGGATTTTAATGTTCACAGGAGCACTTCTGTAGTGGTTCTCAGTGGAGAAAATTTCTCAGTGGGCTTCAAGAAATGAAACCATCAGATTCTGGTAATGTATAGACTTGTGTTGAACCAACATCCTTCTCAAAACATAAGTTATTTCCATCTTTATTGCATCATAATACAGCTGTATGAAAGCTGCAATACAAAGAGGTCCAAATCATACTTTACAGTAAGATTTGTAAACATTTTCCCATTACCAATTGTTCCTTTTCTCTGTTCTTTTGTGATCTAAATGGGGGACTGTGACACGTTTGGTTTTCAGTAAAGTAAAAGGAAGTGCACACATTGAGTTTACCAAGTTTGTCACCCCAGGCTAATAAATTGATTTACTTCATCTTCATAGAAGCCACAATCTCACTAGAATTTTCTAATTCAGTACAAAAAGAAAAGAAAAATCCCTGTAGCCTAATTAACTGCTATGAACTGCTATTAACTGCTAGAAACCTCACCCACACTGCATGAGCCCAGCATCTGCACAGCCCTCGCTGCCTCTCCCAGGTCTGGAGATGTTTCATGGCAAGCTTGGAATGCTGACAGTTTACAAAGTAAAAATCTGCATTTTTCTTTCTTCAAAGCCACCAATTATTTTGAGTCCCTGAAACTCCGGCCACTTGGGGCAAAGGAGCCAAGGAATCAAAGCATCTGGCAGTGGGATGCCCAAATCTATCAGTCAAACAAACCACTCTACTGAGAGTCACAGAATTG
>VZUA01035509.1:0-18316 GCA_013401035.1 Horornis vulcanius | reverse complement strand
AGCGCCGGGAAACCTGCGCAGCGCAGCGCAGCCTCCCCTGCACGGCTCCTGGGAGGCAACAAGTGCAGCAGCGCTCCCTGCCCCGAGCGGGGCGCGGCCCCTCCCGCTCCTGCCGTGCCTAGATGCGCGCCCAGGGGCACCCAGCTCCGCGCTGCCATTCATTCCCAATTTTTTTTCTCTCCCTTTTTACTCCTCCCCACCCACTCCGACATTCCCGGTCATCCCAGGCTCAGCCAAACTTCATACCAGAGCGACGGAATTTGGCAAGGGCCCCTCTCCAAGCAGATGCCGAGGATCCCGGGCCGTGTGGTTTGCGCTGCTCGGCTCCTGACCGAGATTTCCAGAGCCTCCTGCGGCAGCGCAGCGGCATCACGCCGAGCCTGCCCGGCCCCGGCCCGGCCCCTTCCCCCGTGCCCGCCCGCCCTTCTCCCCGGCGAGGGGAGGAAAAAGACATCTCGAAGACCGCGGAGGAGCCGGTGCCTTCCAGAGGAGCATCCTGCCTATAGAGTAGAACTTGGGGAACCGCGGAGCCGTAAAAATGACGTGAAGACAAGCATGTTATATAAACATACGCTTATATTTTATTTGCATTTTCTTTTCAATAACGATGAATGCATCTGCTTGTTTTTCACCTGTTAAGTACATACACATACATATAGCTATTTAAAATACATATAGATACTATATGCATATCGATACTATTTCAAGACAGATACTATTTAGAACTTACACATGCTATTTAAAACAGACTAAGCGCACACACCCGATGCACGCAGTAGCAGCCGGGGCCGCCACCGCCACAGTGCGCACGCCAGCGCGGTGTAGAGAGCGGGTTGCGCGGAAGGATGCTGTGCTGAGGGACACGGGAGAGCCATGGACGGTGTTGCGTCACTGCTCGCAGCTCTGTGACGCGCGGCAGGAGGGGCTGAGGGGGGTGCGCGGCGACGTGACGCGCGGCTCCCTCAACCGAGCACTTCGCCGAAAAGGGGTGGTGGGCGACACAGTCCCCCGGGGTTTACTGTGCCGTTCCCCCCGTTTTTAGCGCGCCTTCCCCCATTTTCTCCCGCTCCGGGATGGGGTCGGGGTGAGGGGCTGCTCGGGGAGCCCCCAGCCCTACACGCTCCATCCCACCCCACACAGCGGGCGGGGGTCCCGCCGCGCTGCGCCCGCCCCGTCGGGGCNGCTCCGGCTTTGATCCATTGCCCACATTCCCCATGGCTTCAGCAGCTCGTGTCTGCTCTCGCCCCGGGACAGACACGGAGCGGGGCTGACTCCACCCTGTGCCCGTCATGAGGCACCGCCGCCCCCTCCTCGGGCCGCTCACGGCGCGATAAAAGTGTTTGCATTGCTCTGTGTCGATGTGCTATTAAAAAAAAAAAANTTTGCCAGCTTATTCCTTTATAAAAAAATAAATGTTCAGGCTAAGCGGCCTGCTGGCAGGACAGCTTATTGAGGGGAGCCTGCGACTGGCTGCTGGGAGCCGGGGCCGCTGGCTCCTGCTGCTGGGCACAGGGAGCCCTCACTCTTCCCCCTGGGTGCAGGAACAGCATCTACTCACACTGACAATGCATCTCGAGAGGAGAGCGACAAGCACTGCCCATCTCCCTGCAGGGCAGGGAGACTCCCGGGGCTCCTCGGGCCCGGCCAGGTGACAGCCAAGGACAGGGGCTCACAGGGGTCCCAGCACGGCGGCTGCCTGCCTGCAGCACTGAGGCATCACTGCCCTCACTGTGTAGTTAGGAAGCTCGGAGAGGTTAAAACATAACCCTGTTCCCAGACTGGCATCACTCAGGTGAACCACAGTTCACTAGGACACATGATTTAATCTTTCAAAAGGGGTAACTACCACCTTATTTCTAAGCAAATTGTCATTATCAGCAATCAGCTGGATTACTGATTTCTAGAGCAAGGACAAAGATCAGACTTGGAGGCTCATCCTGTATTAAGCAAGGCCAGCTCCAAGAAACTGTGACAACTTCCTGTCTGAGAGTAACCAACATTTTATTTAACTTGTGTTTCTCAGCATGTTGCGATGAAATTTTAGCAGTAATTTGCAGTAATACTGCACAATGCACCAGTGCTTTTACAACTGGTTAGTAGGATTTAATGCTATTTTATGTGGATCTTGTTTCATTTCCCCATGAAGTGTCACTTTTGACCTCTCTTTGGGCAGAGGTTCATCGCGGAGAACACTGATTTGCTAAAGGCAAGGTGAGTGCAACTCAGAAGTAAGACCTTTACACTGCTGGGCATTGCTAAAGGAAAAGGGCTAACCAAGGCCTGTCCTCACCTTTCCCTCCCCTTCTTGGTGTAAGCCCCTGCAAATCACCTCCCACTCACCTGAAAGAGGAGAGGAAATAGTTTCCAGTCAGAATCACTGCATTTACATTTTTTTCAGTTCAGAAATGTGCCAGGGATATTAATCATTTTACTCTTTGTCTAGATTAGGAATTATTTGCACAGATATGCAATTCTGTTCACATCTCCTAATTAATGGACACCAGATAAAGGGTATTTTATATATATTTTTTTCATAAACTGTGTAAATAGAAGAGAAATAAAGCTCTATCAGTGCAGTACTTTACCTAGGGTATATATGCACTATGGATTTTTTGCTCCTCTGTCCTACTTGAATGTGAAAGCCCACATCACTTTAAATCACTAGAAATCATTAAGAAATGTAGCAAGAAATTGAATTAGGCTGAATTACGTTATGAGAAATTTATTTGTATGAGTTACAGAGATTATTCTAATTATGAGTGATATTGGTAGCGCTGCTGCTAATAAAAGCATTAATTCAGCTTCTGAAGACACTCTGTCCTTTTAATGACAAACTTACTTTTGGAAGGAAAAGGTACGGTTCTTTTTAAATTGTCAATGTGAGCAGTAATTCTTTGACAGAATTTTGATTGTATTACTCACTCAGGTTGTTTGATCTGCCCAAGCAATTAGTAGGAACACAAGATGTGTGGCGTGAATCGTGTCTTTCTGTATGTTCGCACAATATTTTTCAATTAGTCCCTTCATCTCACCCATACTCAGTCCTGCTCTAGAACAAATGAAAATTAATAGCAATAAATGTGTTTCTCGTGTATGCATTTGTATACACAAATATATTTGCCTAATAAAGTCCTCAGTGTGAGCTCTTCATTCAGCTTGGCCACATAGCAGAGTATATTCTCCAGATGAGCTCGGCTGAATTTAGGAATTTAAGTATTTTATTGACGGAACTACATCAACTGTGACTGTAATGTTCTGCCTCTCTTCTGCCCAAGATGTGGTGCCTAAAAGAGGAACATACTCTTTCTGGCAGAAAAAAAGGGCCAGAAACTGTGACTCTTCATCTGTGCCTAGTCTAGGATTTGGCTCCCATTTGGTGCCCAGCAGGAGTGAAACTTCCCATTTAGTTTTTTCAAGAGGAATTGAGTTTGTGTGACAGAGCTGCTTTACCAACTCTGCCAACATGTGTTACCTACAGACAGTCAGGGGATTCACTTCTGAGCAGAAATGCTACTTCAGTCCAAAAACTAGTGTTGACTCAGACAGAGGTGTTTGTTTTCGTTAAAAACCTAACAAACATCAATACTGATATCATTACTATGCATTAAAAACGGCAGCCTGGATTGGTTTGACAGGAACAAGGAAGTCTAGGAAGTCCAAAAAACAGCCTCATAAGTTCAGAAAAAAAAGATACAACACAATTTTATCACAATTGTGTCATGAAAAGTTTGGTAATGTCATTGCTCCTTTCTTTTATTTTTTTTTTCTAATCCTTCTAATAAGAGAAGCTATTCCTGTTGCAGAGAAAAACAGCAGGTACCATCATGGGGATTTCCCCCTTTTGACAGTGTTAAGAATGCAAATAGATGGTCAGAATAATAAAAAAGCAGTAGTCTGTAGCAAGATGGACATCAAAAGCCACAATTTCCAGGTGGCTGAATGTTCAGTGTGTCAAGTGTGGATGAACAGGCTGTGCAAGGGGAGCCCTGGGGCCCCTTGGCAGCCCGGGCTGCAGTGGGAATGCTGGCACAGGGATACAGCAGCGTGCAGCTTCCCACCCAGTCCTGGCACAGCAGCTCTTTCTGTCTCTGCTCAAATGTGCCTTAGCACACCTGGCTTGCCCTATCTCATACAGAGGCCAACAGCAACTAAAACACTAAAAATGAGATCTTGACCTAAATTTTGCTCTCTGTTGAGATGGAAAGACATTGCTGGGCAGCAATCACCGGAAAAGTTCTTATGTTATTCACTGTGTTGCTACACAATTATCTTGCTAGAAACAACAACTATAGGATGAAAAATATTCATAGATAGCACGTGAATGTATCAACTCAGCTCCAGATACCAAATCTCTGGAGAATGCTGGCTGCTGTACCCATTTCCCTCCCTCCTCAGCACCCCATGTGCAGCTGCTGGCAGGTGTTCTGGGCAGCTGCTGGCTCCATCCCACTCCCCCCCTGCTCAGCTGGGCAACCCACCAGAGTGCCAAGTGTGCTACAGCTCTTCTCTGCTGCTTGCTGCCCCAGAAAGTGGGCAGAGCTCAAGGAGCCATCAGCCCAACAGGACAAAAGTTGAGAGAACTTGGTTTGGGTGGGAAATCTTGGGAAGTAACACAAAGTCATCAGATTTGAACTGAGCCCAGCCTCACCCGTGCACTGCACATACACAATCCGAAAATTAGTTTCATGAAAACAGTAAATGGAGACTTGCTAGAAATACCTTTGAGTAGCAAAAATACTAGTACTCTTATTGACAAAAGCACAGAATAAAGTACCTTCAAAATAAACTCTTAAAGGTCTTGTATATACCAGACATACTTGCAATCCATCCAAATTTTGTTCTATTCATATCTTTCCCCAGAACTAGTCTGAGCAAAGTTTGAGCATGGATTTGGAAGCAGAGCTCAAAGTCTGGTTTTGCTGGTGTTTTCTTGTTGTTTTGTGTTTTTCTTTTTTTTTTTCTCAAAAAAGTATTCAAATCTCATTTATTTTTTTTTCCAAGGGCTTTGTCTTTCCCTTGCGTGCATGCACAGTGGCCTATTGATACCTTGATACTCTATAGCTCACAATGATTTATTTCCAAAATTTACTTTCGTGTTTGACATTTTGTGATGGAATAATCAATACTAGGAATCAGTACTAGAATTATCGACTGCTGGAGTAGTCAATACCAATGTCCTTTGAATGAAATGAAAACCAGAGATACTAGAAAATGATCTTTCAAAGGTAAATAAGAGAAATCTTTGTGCTTTCAAAGTACTACTCTTCTATTAGTTTTATTTTCCTTCTGCCAGATTTTACTGGAAAGATGTTTTACTCATCCTGGGAAAAAAGTCAATGTTTGGACTAAATACTGTGATGTTTTGAAAAGGTGCAGTTTGAAGAAGGCCAAATTATCAGAATTTTCTGATGGGCCTGCCAGTGGCTTTTTGCAATGCTGCTGAGAGCATGTTAAATGAAATAGTAGCATTCAACACATGCATTGCTGCACCAGCCATTGGCCAATTCAAAAGATCAAGGCACAAAAAAGTTCATCTATCAAAAGACCTATTCCTGCCTCATCTAGGAAATTCACAGCCTAAATACACCAATACATTTCAGTAACTTATATTAGACAAACGCATCACCATTTGCTCTTGAGCAGGGTTTTTCAGAGCTGGTGCTGAAACAGAACAGGAAGCCTCCCATCTCCTCCATGCCGGGCTGGCAGTCATCCCAGCCTGCAAAGCACAGGATGGTGTGATCCTGTCAAATCCTTTTTCTCTAGGTCACCTGCCTAAAAAATAGCCATGCTCTCAGGCTCAGTTATGTTTTACACCAAGGTATTGTGATTTTGCCCATGTCGGCCCTTGGGATCAAAGTGTAATAAAAATGAACTATACAAGATCTCAGGTATTCCTAGTCATATGGGAATCAAGAATAAGACTTTNGTGTGTGTGTGTGGTTTGTTTGTTTGTTTGTTTGTTTGTTTAGAGGCCACATCTTTCATTGGTATATAGGAGTGTTTAAAGCTTCAGTATTCCTACCCCCATAGGAAAGACACCTCTGCAATGTTTCATGACTCATGCTTTCATGCAACCCCATTTGCTTCTGACTTGTAGGATTTTATGCTGATTTTACTTTTTCATGTTTTGTTTACCGTACAATGCATTAAGCTCACATGGGAATACTTCAGTGGATTTCAGCATTATGCCTTTTATTCAGGGGAATTGGAGAAACTCATCATTTCAGATTTAAACAAGCTGTTCTGCTCTTGGAACAGCAAGCTGTAGAGTGAAAATACACAACATGAACTAACAGAAATTGGGTTACTGTTCATTCAGACAGAATTGGTTTCACAGAGTCAAAGCCATAATGGAGTTTCACCTACTGCAAAACAAATGCAGCTCTACCAAGTGCTTTCACTGCCAGGAATATTACTCCTGAGGGAGTCAGAGCACCTTTCAGTCTAGATTACAGTCCATAAATACTGGAAATTAACTGGATTACTACTGAAAATGTGGTTAATACACAATTAACCTTGCTATTAAAAATATGCATTATATTCCTAGTCAGAAGTCAAGTTTGCACAGAATGGGCATGTTTGCATTGAAATTTGCTGTACACGAAACGACATACATATTCCCAGAATGCTATTCTTAGCATACATAAAAAAGTGAAATATAATCTCCAGATTTGATGCTCCTCCTGTTAAAACTGCCTGTTGAAGTAATACTGAAAAATACCTGCATAGAGGGATTATAAGAATTCTGTAGCTTTCATCCCACATGGCTTTACAACTCGCCTGAGTCTGCTGAAGGTAGCAGGCTGCTCTTGAATAAGGTTGCCTATCTCTAGCTGTTCCCAGGGAGGCAAGATGTGCTTGTATAAAGACAATATATAACCATTACACATACTAGAGCAGATTTTGGTTATCTAGAGCTCTATAGATGGATCTTTGGCTAAAAGGCAAAGAATCAAAGTACCGTGAAGATGAAAGAATGAAACCCAGCATGTTAGGACTGTGCAAGTGGGAACACAACCAAAACTCTGTGTAGCAATGGATCAAGAGCGTGTGAGAGCACTCATCCAAAGAAGCAAAGAGCTGGAGGGTACCACAGTTGCTTGCATCTTACTGACTAGGGGAGCTGATGGCTCTCTCTGCTACCACTGGAAAATTTTGTGTCAGACATCTTAGCAAGCAATAACTTTGGTGGTGCCCATGGAATGCCACCATGCTGAGCCAGTGAGTACTGCCATTGTACCTGAATCCTGGTGCTGCCTTGGCTTTTCCAGAATTGCAAGATGTCAGTAGGCAGCTGTTCTTAATGTTAATAAACAAGCAAATTTGTCCCTTTTCTGTAGCTTGTTTTTTTTTTTTTTTTCACCTAATCCTTTCTTTTTTCCCCACCACTGATGATTCTCAGCTCTCTACATGCTAATGATGGCAGCTGGAGCAAGGACCTGGTCTGGAATTGCACTGCTCTCACAAACAAGAATACTGTGATGTACTTTGCCACAGCACCAACTACAACACTCCTTTTTTATTCCGTGGGTCTTCTTTTCTTTCACAGGAAAACCTACTTCTCCATACCATGCCCTGTTTTGGTATGCTAGGTTCAAAAAGAAAAATTATGACAGAGATGAGTGTTTAGTCAGAGTACAGAATAAAAATAAACTAGGCAATTTATCAAGTACATTTCAAAGCAAAAGCAGGGTATTAAAAAAAAATCAAAAACAAACAAAACAAAACAACCAATTTTTTTCCTAATTAGAAAGGAAAGCCTGTCATGGATGCCAAAAAAAGGATGATTTTTTCCCATGAAGGATTTTTCTTCCCGAAAAGTGAAAATTATACATATCAGTACCTTAGGCAGCTAATTTTGTAGCACTATGCCCTGCTACCACTTCGGTAGAAGGGAAGAGAGCCATCTCTGATGAGGAGAAGGCTCCAATCTGTGCTGCCAGTTCTCCTGCTGAGACCCTGCAGGATCCCAAATGGAATGTGCTGCATCAAGGGCCATTGCCTACCACAGCTGCAAGTTACCACCAGCCTTTGTGCAATGCAAGCCAAGGACCTTGGGGCTCCAGCCCTTCCTGAGCACCAGCAGAGCATTGCCAGCACTGTTTACTGCTGGGAGGGATAGGCAGCAACAGAGCAGCAGCTGCAACCCAGTTTTAGCTCAGAGAGAGCTACAAACTCTTGCTGTGCAGAGAGGAGAGTTGTTGCTTCCCTGAGGAGCAGTTTCCAGAGTACAGAAGTCTTGACTGAGCTGTGCCACTGAGACATGGGTCTCACTGCCTTTGAAGATCTCAGAAATCAGCAAGGCCTAGGAGCCAGAAGCCTTTCCCTGACTGGGAAATGACCAGACCAGCTCCCACGTCCACCTCCTGCTGAGTTTGGAGATCAGCTGCTGCCCCCTTCCCAAGAGGCATGAGCAGCCTCTTCTCAGAGCAGCAGCTCTGGCTGCTCAGTCCTGCTGAGCTCAGCAATATCCCAGCTGAGCTCTGAACCGTAAGCTGGCTTTGTGCATAGATAAAAATAGTACGGCACAAATAACATTAACACTGAAATAAGGGCAACTATCACATTTATGGTCTTTTTTTTTCTTTTTTTTACTGTGAAGCCCTCACAAGGATAAAAGGGCAGAGACTAGGAGTCCAAGTGCAAAAACTGTCTTAGTCACAGCCCTACATTGTCCTTTTTGCTCTCATTTTTTCTGGACATGTCCTTTGGACACGCGAACCTTCAGGTGGACTCTGCTAAGGAGTTAGGAGGAGTCATCACAGAGTGTAACCTCAACCCACCACTGGGTTTGTTAAAAGGTGCTGAACTGGGAATGGAACCTGCTTTTCCAACCCTGATGTTTAAATGTTCCCCAACACAGTGAAAATCCTCTAAGCTTATCTGAGCCAAAATGTAGAGAACAGTTTGTGAAATTTCATCCTTTTGAAATAGAGCCCTGAGCTTGCCTCCTACTCATATCCAAGCCTAATCTTATCCTGAGCAACAGCCTCAGCTTCCTTGCAGTCCAGATTCCTCCTCAAGTCTTTTTCCCCAACATTAAGGAATTTATGATTGTACCACTGTGCATCTGGAAGTGCTGTCGAGTGTTACAGTCCTGCAAGGTGACCTGGTAAATGAAGCCAGAGTGAGTGGCATGGGAATATTTTAAGTCCATTTCTTGTTCCTCTGCTGAATAGTAGTCTTTGTTTTCAAAATTAACCCCCAGAGGTTCTTATTTATCAGCAAACCATTTGTTTCATATGCCACTGAATTCCAAATATTGCTTTACCCTGGAGACCAGTTGTACTGATGCAGAGCTTCAGAGAAAGATTTCTATTCCACATGCTAAATGTTGCTATGATTCCTACTAGAATAATAGGGGAACGATTTTGGCTCTACATACAGACAAACAACCCTGGATTATTTCTTGAGGTGGTACACAGAATTTCCCTATATGAGAGGGTTGATTCCCCATCAGTCCTACCCAACAATCCCAGGACATTTTTTTGGTAGGAGTCTTGTGTCTCTGGCAAGCCCACTGATGAGGTGGCTTCATATGAAAAAGCTTCCTGTGCTAGGTGTTGCTCTGCCATCCAACATCATAATCCACAGCAAGGAAGCATTATTCCTTTTCTGCTGCTTACATCACACTGTGTGTCCACTTGATGCAGATAATGCATTTTTATCTGTCTATGATGTTAATATCCACCGCATAATTTACAGCTCTTTGTTGCTGTGAACAATTGCACCTTGATTGCTGTTAAGTAGCAGATGCCCAATAAAAGCTGGTGTTGCACGCATCCTTCCAGCATCTGTCTTAAATCACATCATTTTTATAAGTAAACCAGCTATCTCTTAAAAGCAGCCAGTCCCCTGCAGGCAAAGTGACTTAGTGCTCCTGTTAATCAAAGTGTGCAGCTTTTCATCACTCACCACTCTCCATACCTAAATTTCAGTCTAACAGCAGCTCAGTGTTTAATTACTAACCACACTTGCCCTGGCTGTGCCCAGAGGCCAAAGAAGCCCCGTGTCATTCTGCGCCAGTCCTGTGAAGAGGCAGGGGCACTGGCATCCCCCAGTTGCATCTCCACTGACCTCATGACAAGTCAAAGAGAAGCTCAAAGCAGGCAGCAGAGGAAGGTGAGCAGGCAGATGGAGGAAGACCTGAGGCTTAGGAGAGTGGGCTGATCAAAGAGGTGGTCGTGAGGAGCAAAGGAAACCCAGATCTAGCTGAGGAAAATACCAACGCCATTTCTGCTTTGACGGCAGCTGCAACTGCTCCGCCAGCTTTCATCTCTGGCTGCCTCCTCCTACGTTTTCTCTCCCATGGGCGGTGTGCCGGGGACTGGGATGGAAGTGCCAGGAGGCTTCTCACAGCACTTCCAGCAGCTACTCTACTTAGCGATAGTTGCCTCTGATTGTTTACGTGTTCATGTACTAAAGGCACGGAATTATCATGTGCCCTTCCAAACACCACACCTGGAGAATGCACCAAACTAAGGATGTGCAAAACTGCTCTCTGCTAATGACGGCATGGGAGTTAGTGGGACAAAAAAAACAGCCTGGAAATGATTTCGCCATTTTGCCTCTACTAAACTGTAATCCTGAGCTGATTTGTTTTTAAGGAGTTCTGGCATTACTCCAAGGGGCTGCATTTTCCAGAGATGAGCTATCTGTTTCCTCTGGTCTTTTTAACATGGCTGCAGCTGAACTTTTAAGCCAGATCATCCCAATTTGCCAGGCATGAGATTATTACTGGTGTGCAAAATGAGGTGGAGAATTAAAAATAACCATGCCAGTAAATGTGCAGTCAGTTGGTTTAAGGCTTAAAGGTTTATAGGTCATTTGGAAGTACATGAGTTCCAGAATAGATTGTTCAGTAAGTCTGTGTGGTAGGGAGCCACGCAGTACAGAACTGACTCCTTTGATTTTCACAGATCGTCTTACAATATAGAAGCATGAAAAAACACCCAGGCACTCATTTTAGAGCTGAATAGGTCAGTGCTTTAACTGCACGTGATAAAAGCCAGAAGTATACTTAGTATACTTGGGTATACTTAGCCCAGCTTAGCTCAAATTAATTGTACTGTGCACGTGTTAGGCTGTATTATACAGTGTATCTTTTACAGTGTAGCACAGCAGAGGTGGTCCTCAAAGGCAGAAGTGACTGACTCCAGCCATATGGAAAAGATGCCGATCAAATTTCAAGAATCTGATTTCCTGTTTGTTTATTTTTTTTTTTTTTTTGCGAAAATTAATTTTTTAAATGAGAATATTTTTGAATTCCTTCTCTTTACTGCTGCACAAATGCCCTACATGTAAGTGCAGTTCATAAACCTTCTGTATAGTCACTAATGAGGAAAATGTTTTTAGCCCTCAGACGCAGCCCAGACAAAGAGCAGTTACCCAGCAGCCAAAGATTTTCATGTATTCTAAGTCCCTCTTATTCATCATCTCTTTCACTGGTGTATCTATTTGTATTCCTATATTAAAAAATGGAACTTTCTCTGGTCTCTCAATGCAAATTTAGTGCAGAAGAGATTTACTTCACATATCTCTTGTGCTGTTGAATAGAGGTCCTTTAGTTTTGGACACTAGAATACATTAGCAATTCATCTCAAAATATGCAATTTAATATATCATTTTGAATTCACGTATCAGTACCTTTCCTTAACATTAAAAGACTCTCTACATTATGGTCAGCTTGCTGACAAGCCAGGTAAAGAGCTCCTCGTCACCTTTTGTTTTTAATTATGTCCACCTAAGGCCTGGGCCTCATGTTCTTGGACACCATGGTGAGCAGTGGTCCTTTAGAGGAGAAATGAGGGATGTTTGGCTACTTAAAACACTTTTTAGTGCAGCTGAAGTCCTAAATTAGTCCTTCTTACTTAATAACTGTACCTTCTTTTCCTCTTGCTAGCTAACATACATCTTCTTTTGGTGTATGAGATGTCCAAAATATTAGAACAAAACATCCTACTCACCCTGAATAATACAAATGTAGCAGTCACCTTTAAGCATCTGTCAGTTTCTGCCCTGTTCCATCTGAAATATCCACCAAGGATTTAGTATTCTGTTTCTAATCCTAAAGGAGTGGCACAAACCACAAGTGTTTGGGTTTGTTGTTAGTATCCAACAGAGGAAAACAGCTCAGTGCCCCTAGGAGAGGACTGCGGATTTAATAATCTTTCTGCATGGATTATTTGACCTCTAATTATTTAGGTTTTTATGGGCTTTGGGCTTCCCCCAACCCTGATCTTCTTCATCTGACCAGAATGAACACACATCTTTGCAGCCCCTGCTTGCTCCTGCCGGCTTTGTGGGAGTGGCACCTGCCCAACCTTTGTTCAAAGCCAGGTACCGCAGCAGCAGTGTCCAGATGCTGCCGATGCCAGGGCTCTGGCAGCTCTGGGCAGTAAAGCCTGCTGGATGGGTGATACAGGATCTGCACAGGTGGGTTATCCTGAGCAGCTCAGGCAAAAATACGTCCATTGTTCAGCAGTCCCCAGAACAGCTAATCTTGCTCCCCTGTGCCAATTGCTGTCCTATTAAATGTGTACCTTTCATAGGCATAGTTCCGCAAATTCCATGTGATAAGTCAAGATCAGTAAAAACAAGGTCATTTATAAACCCCGCCTTCTCCTTCTTCCTCTTCATGTCTGCCCCCCTCCTAAGATATACCTGTGGACAACGTGAACCCTGCCTGCCACACACTTCATCCACTTCACTCTAGACCAAACAATAAGGCATGAAAGGCATAATGGTGGTGAAAAGTTAAAGGGAAAAAGAAAAGGGAAAAGCAATAAAAGAGAAGCAGCTGTAAACCTGTTGGTGCATTTACGGCTCACCCAACATGGACTAGAACCACCAAATACATTTCTGCTGCCCAATGTATAGTTATTGAATGCCCTACCCTTTTTGTACTCACGTGTTTTCCACAAGGTTGTTTTAGTTAATGTAGCCCACTGATTTCAAAACCTGACATAAAAAAGGCTCCTCTGGGCCTCAAAGTTATAGCAAGCTGTGCAATCTCAGTACCAGACATTTTGACAGAGGCTTCCTGACACACAGGAGGGTTCCATTCTGCTATTCTGGAGTGGTACAAGGACTGTGTACAGAAATATACCACTGCTTTTGTCTGCCTCTCCCATCTACAGTCACACCAGCTGGAGATTTGGGCTTCTGACAAGACACCTGGACTCACCTGGCAGGGACTGTGTAATTTCAAAGTGCCATATGGGTGCTTTAATAAATCTGATCATTCATGTCATAGGGAAACCCTGAAGAACAAGACAGCATTTGTATGCTGTCCTCTTTTTTTGCTCTTCTACCTTTCTGCTTAGGTATTATATGTCCAAGTTGCAAGGGGTTGTCATTCATAACAGTAATCTGGTGCCAATCATGTAAAAACTTCCTTTTAACAGAGATAATTCAGTCTACCAGTTCTTTAACTAAATAGGATTAATTAGCAGGAAGCCAGCTGCTTAATTCACCACTGACCTGTAAACCTGATAAGAATGAGGTCACTGGACATAATAGAGCTATTTAAGAGTTTAGGTCAAACTCTAATAACAGAAAATATAATTTAAAGATCAATCTGATATAATGAAATTCTGGGGTAACAAAATATTGCTTATTAAAGAGAGATCTAGTCTTTAAAATAGTGTGCTCAGTATACTCGAAAGTACATTCCTTCCAAAACAAGCAATTGCAACATCTAAGCTCAGTCAGTGGACACCAGACTTTGACATTCAAACCCATCAAGCTTTTATATCTTTCCCCCCCCAAATTTGTTATATGAAGCTCACTTTCTGTGACCTTAAGATCTCACAGGAGCTTCACATTTTGAGAACCTTGTTTCATGTATCAATGCATAAGAACCAGTGCTCCTCTGAGCTTATCCTGAATAATTGTTTTGATTGAAGGAAGCTTGTCTAAGGATTAGAAAAAATAAATAGCATGCATATGTTTATACAGCTTCCCAACTTTCCTCCAACGTCCACCTAAGTTTTCACTATTTTTTTTTCTGAAGGCAATTGTTTGCAAATGACAATTTGTATTACTAATACACAGGTGCACTTGTATCATTTCTGCCAAAGTAACGTACCTGCTTTCCCCCAGAATCCCTGATTTCTTCCCCAAAATTATGTCTTTCTCTTCTTCTCATTAAGTCAAGAATATCAGGCAGGATTTCAATTGATTTACCTATAGTAAATGATATTATAGTGTGCAGACTATAGTTTGCAAATATAGAAAATTGTAGTGTGCATGAACTTTCAAAGAGCTTGGTCCAGAACCATGTACAGATTAGAAATACCATCTGAAGGCACACTTGGAAACTAATTGGACTTATTTTAAAACCTTGCAGTCATGTGAAAACCAGACACAACATCTGAGACAAGAAACTCCAAAAAAACCTTTTTTTGATTTTCATGTATCAGGCCAATTTGTGCTTCTGATTCTAAAACAGAGAGAAGAATGGTTACACCTTAGTTACCCATCTGGGAACAAGAAGATTTTCCTCTTTAATTTTTTTCTCCCTTTTTTTATTCCCCCCATCTTCAAAGCCTTCATGTAGTAACTGGCTAGTGTCCCACCTTTCCTTGGCAAGGAAGTTTGAACATATTTCTTCAGATAGCCAAAAAGGTTGTTATGGTTTGGAAGAAAACATTTCTTCTACCCAGGAGCTCAGCACACCATGTTCCCATTTCTTCAGCCTGCTGCCAATACTGAAAAGTGAGATTGCTTTTCAAGCCCACAGCTCAATAACGAACAGTTTTGTGAGTCTACTACAAAAGATCAGGAAGCCAGACCCACTTTTTTATTTAATATACAGAGCCAGATTCTCAGCTGGTATAAACTGAAGCAGCTCTACTGGTGTGAAGGAAAATATACTGATTAACACCTGCCAAAGTTCTGCACTACATATTATGTTTGCAGAGTCAATGGCATAAATCATGGAAAATGTACTTAGTTTTTCCATTTTGAGATATCTTTCTTCCAGTACACCCTGGGAAAACATTGTACCCTTTAATGAAATGCTAAAGATTCAATTAAAAAATGTGGGGCCAAAGTGCATACAGAAAACTCAAAACATATTCTAGAGCAATTCATCACAATTACCTCCACAGCCACAGAGACAATGGGATGAATAGTTCCTCATCTACAATTTTTCCTTCCTGTCTAGTTCTGATATGCCAGAACTGGATTTGTGAAAGGAGGGATGCACACACATGATACACTCCTTCATGTTATGCACTGCTGTCATTCTCTCTGGTGTAAAGGGCTCAAGTTACTGGAATTCCTATTAGTTAAGTCTATTCAAATAGCCAAATGATTCATCCTCAGAAAAGGAAAACTTTTAAACTTTGCCTGTCTTTTAGGGAACATTATTTGTAAAATGTGTTGCACAAAGGAAAAAAAAAAAACATATGCTGCTCTTTTATTGAATTAATCTGTCTTTCAGAATAACAGTGCAGAAAAAATATATATGCACCTTTAAACAGGTGATGTCAAGGGTTGTTATGATGCCTTGAGTTTTAGCTTTGTTATTTTTTAGATTCTGTACTGCCTTAGTGTGTGACTCTGAATTTCATATTGTTAGCAAGTCCTCTTCACAGGGTAGGTAGACAAAACAATCCTTTTCCATGTTGAAAACCAAGGAAAACCTTCATAGCCTCAGGCCCAGAAAGCATAAACAGCAAATTGAAGAGAGCGAACCAGGAGGATGGGACTGCATAACCTAAAACTCTAAGTGGACAATTAACCCCAATATGTAAATGGACCAAAACTCATACAGGTGTGAAAACCCGTGACTGATCGTCCATCCTGCATCATCTTGGGTCCACCTTGGGTCCATCTCGGGCAGAGCCCCAGCCAGGCTCTTGTACTGCCCAAGGTGTATCCTTGGAAGGCCTTTTAATAAATACCTACTTTATTCCTTTAACTCTGTCTGGCTTCTGTTCTAGGCCAGCCTCTCTAGGCGTCAGTTAAAGCTGAAAACTGACTTTTTTTTCATCTCAAAGCTTCAGAATCTGCTACTCATGTAACATTTTGGGATATGGATGCAACTTTACAAAAAGAAACTCTACTTGGTGGTATATTATTAGATCCTTTGATTCGATTTTCTTTAAAAGTAGACATACAAATCACTGCAACATTCACAGTGAGCAAACAAATACTCCCATGCTGCCAGAGAAGATAGGGATATGTGCAAGGTGATAGCACAGCTAGTTTACTTTGACCTTCAGATTAAATAAGCTTTTTTATCTTTTTGTAGATATCTGAGATGGCAAAATGAGAAGGAAGAAAAAAAGACAAAGCCAGGTAATGGAAATTTTGAGAAAGACTATGAGTAGGCTTTCCAGTCACTCCTGACAGCTTGGGATAAGGGAAGGAGGAAGTGAAGGCAGAAGGGGATCATGTTGCTATACTCTGTCCATGAGCAGCGAAAACTGGTAGCCTTTGAGCTAGCAGTAGCCTTTGCGAAAATCCTGGCTATGCCAGATGCAAGACCAATCCTAGGGAAGGGCCAGGGATTCAGAAGTGACTGAAGTTAGCTGATGTGCCTGGTTCATGCTGCACCTCACATTCAAAATGATCATTTGCCTCATTCCCACTGTTATGAACAGGACTCAGACAGCTTGGTGAATTTGTCCATCCCAGCAAGGCCATCCCTGATTATTCAGGCCTTGCACACTGAACTTCTTGTCCAGGGCAGCATCATGCCCCAAGCCACAGCCAGGACTGGTAAATTGGATCAACTAACGGGGGACCTTTTGCTGGTGTCAGCAACTCCCCAGACACTTTCCTTTGTGCTCAAACTGTTGTAAAGGCTCCACAAGAGCACAAGTCCCCATCTTCTCCCAGGATGGCCCATGCCTCAGAAACGCCCTCTCAATGGCCTGAGGAGGGATATCCACCCCAAGCTCCTCCTGGGCACTGTTGGGGCACATATATAGTAACTAAATACTCAGTCCAGGGCCTGGTGGGGAGTTTGGACCTCCACTGTGGTTTAGCTTCAGAGATACACACAGCTGTTTGAGAGCCACTGCTCCAGCTCTTTCACATCCAAATTTTTTTTTTTCTTCCTTGCTGTCCAGGAGATATTACATTTGTCAGCTCTGTCAGCACCATGGTTTTATTTTCCCATTTTGTTCTTCCCCCTTGTTACCCGTCCATCTGTTTTCCTCCTGCCGTTTCTCTGCCCTCATGTACTCAGGAGCCTGGAAGTAACACCTATTTCAAAAGTGGTGGTGAAGCCATCAGCTGAAAGCAGATTTTTTTCCAAGCCTTGAACATCTGTCAGCAAACATTACAGGGGAGTGCTTGTTACCATAACAGGTTGTGTGGAAAAACACAGCCATGTCACTCTCATCTCCCCACAGTCTTCCTCAGATTTGATGAACGGGGACTGTCCTTCATCTAAGGCCTACAAAGTAGGTAAACAGAGATCTTTATCAAATCAAAATGAGAGGTTTAGGCAGTAGGCCATACAGCTAAAGAGACTACAGGCTAAAAAAACACCCTGCTCTGACTAGCTTAAAGAACAGAAATCATTGCAGCATGCTGCTACTATCAAATCTACCAGACATAACCTCATTTATTCCTCATCATGTTGCCAGTCATGAGAAAATGAATGAAAATAGCAGACAAAATCAGGTTTCAAAAGAGAAGTCCTGAAAACAGGTGAGTGATGTATCCCTCTGGGCACATACTGGCTTGTAGGATCAGTTCTGGCACAAACCTTCTATGTGAGAAACCCCAGTGGTGAAAGGTCATCAGAATATTCTTTTCCTTCAACACATCTGTTGTCCTGTATCAGTCTCACATGAGCCTTTGGTTTACTTGCCTTTTTTAATTAGAGATACAAGTTTCAAAGCAATAAGCTGCACAAGTTATTATACCCAGGAGAATAACAAAGACCCCATCTCATGCACAGGAACAGCCCTGGGTTTTAACTGTAAGGTATGTGACTAAGTGTAGTTTATTTAACCTCAGTGACCTTTCATGGAGGTGCTCTGTGTTCTGTTCCAGCAAAGGAAAAGTAAACATTGTCACTTCATTAAAGCCATTTAACTTAGGGTATAAATGACCAATACCCTCTAGGCATCACTCCTTGCACGCACACTCTGGGTTTGCGCTTGCACAGCAAGTGTTTTGATTTAGAAAAGACATTTCCTCCAAATCCAGAGCCACTATGGTAGGTCACCAGAGTACTTCACAGAGTACTCTGCTCCTCCCCACTTACAGGTATGTTACAAAGGACCTTGAGACCAGTGTGTGATTTTCCACCCACTTCACTGGGCTTCAGACCAGGATTACTACACCT
>VZUA01035508.1:28605-45703 GCA_013401035.1 Horornis vulcanius | reverse complement strand
CCTCTGAACTATATCTGGATGCTTCTTAACAAAATCTTCATCGTAAGGGAGCATGAACTCCCAACCTTTGTTTATTCTTGCCACAGACATGTGCTCTAGGAAGTCTTTCACATCTTCTGGGCAAAGCTAAAAGAGAAAGAAAAAGCATTAACAACATGGAAGTCAGTTTACACAGGACAGATGCAGCAATGAGCATTGTGCAGGAGACAGGAGAGCTGGGCTGATTTGGTGTATGTGGAGCACCTCCGTGGGCACACACCCAGCTAAGTCAGAGATACTCATCCTGCTCTGCAGCACCAACACTTTCACACACTGTTAAAAGCCCAGGACTTCAGAGAGCAGTGGTGATTAATCACCCCAGAGTCAAATAGCTCGTGGCATGTTTTGCAAAGAAAAGGGAGTTTCCAAACTGAGATGAAAAGGCTCTATGGGGAAGAGAAGCATATTCTACAATGTTAATCTTATTTTAGAGCTGCAGGCCAGACATGCTGCACCTACACATGCCCAGCTTTTATGCAGCACTGGTTCTTACTTTCCAAAAATAGATGGTCTGTGCATAAACTGACTTGTGTTTTATCATTTTAGTACATTTTAAAGAATTTGGGTTTTGTCCTTTTGACTTAATGTTTCTCATTCATTGGACATTTTTAACAGAATGTTCAGGTGCCTGAGTTGCTTTCAAATTTTTACTCAATATTGTAACTGGCAAATGCCAACAGAAAAGTTGCTCTTAAGACACCCAAAGCAGAGCAGCTACTGTGGGCTGTGTAAGCACCTTCAGTCAGTTCAATTCAAACTGTGCCCACCTTTCCACTGAAACACAAGAGAGGACAAGATGCATTCCAGTGGCTCAGCTACAAGGCCAGTCTTGGAGTTGTGGAAACTTGTGGGAGCTGCTCAGAATACTCTAGAAAGGGTATCATCTATACCTTCCAAATGGAGAGCAAAGCAGGCACTGTGAGAGGAAAGGCTTCCAGCAGCATCCACTATCTACACCCACACAAAGCCCAGCAGCATTTGGCCAACTTATCACCACCTTTGGGTTTAGGAAGAAAAGGATCCACTCACTTTTGTAACTGCTGCTACTTCCTTTCTCACAACCCAGCGGTCCTGTGTGAACTTCCACATCTAGGAAGGGAACAAAAGAGGAAAACCTAATAAATGCATGTAGCAGTGGCTTTACTGAAGCCCTAGCAATGACCCTGTTCAACAATGTTACCACAAAAAGAGAAGCACCATTCCTTTCAAGAATGTAGAAGGAAGTGATTCTCAGCCAGCTAGAGGAAAACCATTTTCTGTCTCTTTCTGTCCTCAAACAGCCATGAACACAGGACCAAAAGCTTTGAGAGTCCACGGTGTGCCTTGGCAAACCTATGACTACAAAAGCTATAATGAATCTCTTGAACTCAAACTCCACTTAGTTTCAAAACAAACAAACAAAAAAAAAAACCCCAACAAAACCACTGCAGAGATGCTGGGACTCCAGAAGTCACACCTGAGGCTCAGCTTCTCACATAGCTCATCATCAGCCTAGAGACACTCTCCATGCACTCTTACATAGACTCCTGTGGAGACTGATGACTGCTGCGCTTCAGCAGCACAGAGCCCCTACACCCTACAGAGCACCGGTTTCCTTCTTCCATCCCCATCACAGTCACTTACAGTTATGCCAAGATGTCCTGTCACTCACACACTTGTCCCCAGGTAGGGGACAGCCAGGTGCTCTGCACAGCAGCTCCTGAGGTCCAAATCCTGAGAGGCAGCTGCTGAGGGCAGGCTGACAGTGGGGCAGAGCACTGCCTGAACACAACCCTTCATTTCTTCCTGTCTCCGTTTAAATAAGCTACAGCCTCTTTTAGTCTGTGTGTATTAATAATGTTGTTAAGAATCCAAAATCTCATTACTGACAATTTCTTCCTGCCCTACAACGTCATCCATGCTTTCCTCTCTCCCATTCAGCTTCTCTCTGCCCACAAACACACAAACCAAATCCCCTCACTTTAGGGCACAGGGCATTGCTGTTTTAAAGCACAAGAAGTTCATAAATGTTTTTTGAACTTATTAATTACTTTACACAAATACATCCAGGGAAATATAGATCAATTTTTAAGCTAGAACACATTTTCTCCACTGATGCAACATAGCATTGCATACTGTTTCTGAGTCTTAAAACCAGACATTTCTCTTTGTCTGAATGCCAGAAATATTGATCCTTTCTATTTTCTAACATTTTAACCTTTCCCTTCTTGTAGTATTAATCAGCAAATTATTTGCCTTTAAGATCAACACAGATCCATTTCTCATGGAAGGTATATTTGACATAATTCAATTAAAAATAATGTATTTTTTCATCCTAAATATTAAAACAGTATCCCTTACTTTACTGAGCATAATTATTTTGGTCCCTGAACTTTACACACAACGTGTCACCTAATCTGCCGTGTCCTGAACACTTCTGTCACTGGGTCACACCTGAATCCAGGTCTCCATATGGGCTGTGTCTTGGACAGACATCAAAAGACAAGGCAAAGTCAGTTTCAATCACCATCAGTTTGATCTTACAGTAGTACTGTAATACCCTTAAAGTCTCTTGCACAGCATTCTCCTGTTCAGGGCTAAACCTCATGAACCAACTCTGTAAACACAGTCAGGTCTAACTGAAACAAATGAGAGCTGTGCACTCATCAGATTTGCTCTGGTGGGGCGGAAGCCATAAACTGATTATGAACTTAGGAACCACTTAGGAACTTAATTCTTTCCATGGTTAGTGAAAATAAACACAATGCAGAGGTTGTTCCTTTTTGCTGTGGTTATGTGTATGTCCATGAGACCCGTATTCATTTCAACTTCCATGTGCAGCTACTGCTCACAAAAGGTGCCTGGGAACAAAGTCCTTTCACTGATTAGAAGCCCTAGGGAATAAAGTCCTTTTTAAAGATCAACAGTGCATGCTCAGGGAGCACAAGGCTTACCCACACTGCCCTCCTGAGCCCTCAGTCCTGAGCCCATGGAAATAGAGCTGGAGAAACAAGCCCTCCATTATCCAGTCCTGGCTGTTGTGCAAGCCCCACATTGTGGGGGCAATGTGATAGTGCTCTACAGCATGTGTTAGAAAGGGATGAATGCTGCTAATGACAGATGATCTGAACCTGCCAGCCAACACAATGTCAGCCTACACCAGCACTCCCATGGCAGACTTGTAACAACACCTTCAGGATTAAAGCACAAACAACTTCCATGGAGGAAACACCTTACTGCAGTACAGCAGAAGAGTTTTGCAATGCTGTGACCTCCCAGGCAAGCTTCACCTTGCTTTCCTTCACCGTGTTTTCCTTTAAAAGCAACAAACACTTTTATACTTACAACAAAATCTCTCCCTCTACAGAGCACTTCTGCAGGAACTCCACTATGGGGACTAGAAGTATCTTTCGGGTAGAGAACATCACTGTTAATTAAAAAGGAAGAGAAATTAGTTACTAGGTACTCCAGAAAAATGGCATTAGTGAAGATTAACGTAACAAACATGCCCTCCCTGTTCTGCAGTTAAATTATACCTTTATCCAAAGCATGGTTTTCATTAAAGGCATTAATATTGGTGTAATTACACCACTGCAATTACACTAGTGCAGAAAGGCTTAGACCAGCAAAGCACAGCCTTGTGGCAAGCAGGTGTGTGCAACACAGCTACAAGCTCTGCTTTGTTCTTGCAAAGCCTACCCTCCCTTGGATCCATGTAAACAAGACCAGAATGATCCTAAGAAACGCTCAGGCTAACCTAGTACGCAGCCTTGAAGGCAGCATTTAGCCAAAATGCTGATGTACGGGCAAGAGAGTTTTTTATTTCCTTCCCAGCAATCAAGGGTTTAACAGAACAGTATGACAAAATGCCATACTTGAACCCACAGCCCCAAGACCAACATTACTCTGTGTCCTTGTCTGCTTGCAGGGCCAGCTGATGACATGTGTCACCAGGCTCTGCAAAGCCCCACAGCAACTCAGGTTCACGATCTTGATCCTGCCCAGGCCAAAGAAATGGGTCCCCACTCTGTTCAAAGCTCTGATGTGTGCTGCTCTGTGCCCAAACACCCCATCCACTACAGATCCACACACCCTCCTCAGACTAGTAGCAAAGAATCACTTATAACCTAAGAACAATCTGAATGCTAATATACTGTCTTTTAACTTGCTCCCAAGCTTCCTCCTGTAACAGCTGGAGGGACAGCAGGGTTGCTGTAAAAGCTGGTCACATTGCTAACACAGGCCTGCACACAATAGCTGAAACATCCTGCTGGCACACTTGGACTGGAAGCTGATGCCATTCATCTTTACACAGCTATTTCAGAGGTTATAAATCTCTGCATGCAGGGCTCCACCCAGGTAAAAAAAAACCCCATACTGCATTTTAGACTTCAATTCCCAATAGGATGCTCTATCCTAATAAACAGGAATATGATACAGATTCCAATTCATGTGGCACACTTAGTACCCCCATGCTTGATTTATTGAGTAATGCCTTCTAGAGGGCAGTTTTCAGCTGACAGGAGCAGCATCCACTGATAAACAGCAATGGGACTGCACAGAGATCCTTACAGGACGGAATTTTGCTAAGAAATACCATAGCTGACATGGGTTTAATTTTCTGTTTCTATTTGATGATAATCTCTGGAAGAATTCAGAACAGCTCTCTCACAAAAGAACGTGAGTGCAGACATCAAAAACCTGTCATAACTCAGACGCAAACACAGATTACATCACTCCTCAGCCATAACCCCACTTGGGACTGGAGCTAAGACATTATCCTTCCCCAGCAACCCTTGGGATAAGGAACAGCTGACTGCACCGAGACGCAGCCAACACGAAGCCAAAGGTTTCGGGGGTTTGGGGCCGCGGGGGCGAGCACAGGGCCCTCGGGGGCGAGCACAGGGCCCTCGGGGGCGAGCACAGGGCCCTCGGGGCCGGGCTGGGGGGCGAGCACAGGGCCCTCGGGGGCGGGCACAGGGCCCGCGGTGCCGGGGACAAAGCCGGGCCGTACCTCTTCACCACCCAGTTTCCCTGGACCAGCAGCGCCACCTGCTGCACGCAGCGCAGCACGGCCGTGGCGTCCGTGCCCGAGCCCAGCAGACTCAGCAGGTTGGCGAACGGCATCACCTTCACTGCAAGGCAAACACAGCGTCACAGACGCCACTCGCACACCCAGGAACGGGGGTCAGGGTGTGCGCGGGCAAAGGTTTATCTGGGGGAAAGAAATAAAGCCTTAGTTTTATTCAGTTTTACCCCCCTGTGCTGTAGGCATCATCTGTTCTGAAAGTATCTGCTAGCGTTTAGCAGAGTTGAGTGGCTGAACTGGTCACAAATTAATGTGTTAATAAAATAATAATTTAAAAACCCAATAGCCTATGCCTTTGGCAATATCTGTAAGCAGAGATATGTGACAAGGCAAGATGCAAATCTTCAGGATTTGCTCTCATCAGAGAGTAATCCTGAAGAGACAAAATAAAATTCCAAGGTGACATTCATGAAGTAAGTGTGTATCGTTAAAAACTTCTCAGAAAATGCCAAAGTGCAGGCTGTAGGTGCTCAGACCCCACATTCCAGGAGATACTTGCTGAAATAAGGGTATCCAGAAAGCAATCATCAAATTAGAAATTTTTTCAAGAGTAAACTGATGGCAAGTTTATCAACAGTCCTGTCAGCTGTCCTCCTTTTAGGGAAAGGCTTGGGATTAAGATTCTTCAGAGAATCAGAGAGCCAGACTGTCTGTCTGGTGGGGTGACAGAACTGGTAATACTGGGGAAGGCACCTTATCTGAGGCAACCAGAAGTCACAAAGAGAAGTGCAAAAGAATTACAAAAGCTACAAACCATTCTTCATCAGGATCTTGATCTGATCAGCAAGGGGTAAAGTTCTCAGCTGGGCCATAGAAAGCACATTGCTTGGAGCCATTGGTTTGTCACTGCAGATAAACAAACAGATTTGCAACCCATGGAAAAGAGAATCCAGCCAATGTGGACTTTGAACATTATGCACAAACACTTACTTCTCTTCCTCTATGCTTGGAGGCATCAGCATCATTAAATATTCACTAGAAGAAAAGGAAACACATTCTTTTAAATGCTTGTTTTGGGACTTGCCAGGTTTCTCACTTAGAGTAAACCTGCTTGTGTGAATCTACAAAACAAACATCAGTCTGAAAAGAGCTCTCCCTTCCACCCCCATCTCCTCCGAACTAGTAAAAGCTTCTGACACTCATCTACCCAAAGAGACAGTATGAAGTAAATGTGAGTCAGAATCCCAGCTCTTTTGCACAGCAGAGGTGTTCAGACAGAGGGTCTGCACAAGGAAATATATTAAACACAGGTGCTCTTGACAGCCATCAGTGGGGTCATGCGAAACCCCAGAGAGAGAATCAGGCCAGCAGAAGCAAAATTTCTGTCCCACCCATGCAATTACCAGTGTCTGTGAGAAAGAATCAGATCCAAAAGACTCTTCAGAACACCTATCACTGATTTACTGATGTTAAATGTTAAGAAAAATAAACCCACACCATTAACCAGGGCCAGGCTCTGCCATTTCACTCTTACTTGGGCCATGGCTGTCCTGATGACAGGGAAGCACTGACTGCATCATGGAAGGCTCCTGTAGAGCTGCAGTCACCAAGGACAAACACAAACACCTTTCAAGTAGTTTCAGTTGTCCAATTTGCTAACAATGGAAGTTATTAATGGCTTCAGAGTATTAATTTATATTAACCAGTAGCTGCCTTTGTTTTAATTTTTCTTTGCAGTATTCACAGTCCAAATAATGTAGGGTTGTGATAACATACAAGAAGCTACAACCCTGAGTAAAAACAAGAGTTTTTAAACTCATGGGTATAGTGAAGCAAAGAAAGCAACCTCAGTAAGATGAAAGCTAGTTTGTTTCTGTATTTTTTAAACAATTCAACTTATATCATTAATAGGATTTTCAAAGAGCAGATTTTTAAAGAAAATACCTGCTTATTACTCCAAAAACAATCCCAACTAATTAATGCCACTTCTGTAGGAGACCACCAAACCATTACCTGGGAGATTTAATTAATTCTGTGTTTTCAGCAAGGCCATGACCTTGACTAAATAAATACTGGCGCTCATGTTCAGAACGGCTATCCTGGAGATAGGGAAAAAACAAGAGTCACTATCACATACTGAAAATACACAAAATGCCAGAGAGCTGGATTTCTCATTCCAAACTATGACCACCCTGTCTTCATTACACCACTCCAGTGTTCCACCTCGCTAACTGATGTTCTGCTTTCACTTCCTTGTGTGATGCTCATGTGATGTGGGAACATCTCTCTTGCTATGCCTTTGAAACCTCCTGACAGACAGGCACAAGTCAGCCAAAGAGGATTTCTCACACCTGACTGAATAGGTTTCCCAAGTCTTTCACAAAGTCCAGTTTATAATCCAAGACCCAAGTGATTCTTACACTCAGACCCCTCCCTTTTATATTTGTCCAGCTCCCAGTTTTGAAGTGTGGAGACCCCAAAGCATTATCCAGCAGAGAGATACAGAACACTGCAGGGTCTGTTCCAGCCTACAGACCTCTTCTTCGTTATCTTTTGATGATTCCCTGATTCCCATGAGCCCAGATTTAAAAACAGTTCTGGACTTGGCTGAGCCTCCAGGCCCAGGCAGCCTCCTCAGGAGCCAGCACACACCTACCTTCAAGCCATAATAATGTAGGTGAACCCAGTGCTCCTCTGCTTGTCTCTTCTGCAGGAACTCATAGGACTGAACACGTCGCTGCCGAGCTTGTTCAGTCTCAGGGCGGGAGAATCGGACCTACAAAATTTGGCCATCATTCAATACAGCCCTAAAACCCTTGGAAAAAACCCATCTGCATTATTGATTTGGTGTATCAGTAACAAGCTAGGGGCCCTAGCTCCAATGAATCACCTCTTGCTCTCAGTGCCATCTTTATGCCTGTGCAACAAGGGTGAATTCACCTGGCCTCCCCCACCCAAGCCCAGGTCAGAAGGACTAGCTGAGGTTTGCTGTCCTTTCATTTCACTCTAAATTGTCAAGCTTTCTTGTGAACTGTTGCCTGAACCAGCATAAAAAAGAAAATGTGGACATACAGTAATTTGTTTAACATCATCTTCAGCTTCATCCTGGGATGAATCACCACCTGCCAGAAAGCACAAAAATAAACACACCACTGCAGTGAAAGAGCCAAAGCCAGTCTGGGGGCCCTTGCAGTAAGAAAGCACACTGAGAGCACCATATGCATGGGTTCAATCAATCCCAGCCTGCCAAGCTATGCCATGTATGACAGCACCACACTGCTCCTGTGATAGGACACCCTGTGGCCATGACCTTTCCAGTGGCAGTGGTCACACAGTGCCCACCACTACCCTTTGTCACTACCCAGCACCTCCCATCCCTTTGCCACACTGTGTCCATAAAAGCATTTAGGTAAAAAAAAAAAAAAATCAGTAAAACAATCTGAGAAATGGCCTAATAATGACTGTGTTGTTAGACTAAACACCTTCAGAACAGAATGACTCTTATCAGTCACATTATAGAGAGAACTTGTATCTCACCTCCCCTAGGAAAACACCATTGTGGAGAATTTACCTTCATTAGCAGCTTCTCTTTCTCGGTGTTTTGCATCAGCCTTGTCCAAGTAGGTGAAGCTTGGCCTCAGCTGAAGAATTCCATGTAGTGGAGTCAAGTGAAGTTCACCTGAAAAAGAGAATTAATGTTGGTAAAATTGATTTTTTCCACTGCACAAGGACACAACTTTTCATTATCTCCCTGTCTCTGTAAAGCCACAGCTTCAATTGAGCATAAATATTTAATATAGCTAAATGTAAAAAGGGATTGAAGTGAAAAATTCATCCAGTGCTCAAGATTTCAAGGGAATATGAAAGACCAAGACCTGTTTCTGTTATTTTGCCTTTTGTGTTGAAGCCAAATCTTGTGGAGAGCCACATTCTGGCACTGGGCTGACCCACAGTAAAATAGTCATCACTGAAAACAATCTGCATACTGTCATCTCAAATGACCATCAGACCAAAACTCTCTGATGGCCTGGGCAGTCAAGAGAGGGACAAAATGTGCTGAACAGGAAAATAAGACAGACAAAATTAGATTAAGAAAGCAATATAAGTAAAACTGATAATTTCATGTTAGAAGTGTATATTATTTCAGTCCACCATGAACTGTTAAGATTCTGGAGGCATCTACACACCCAGGGTGTTCTTAAAAGATATTTACAATTTTGCTAGACCTATTCAAGGACTCTTGGGACATAGATAAGTGAAAATTTTCCTTTCTTTAAAGACCCATCAGTCAATTAAACCTATGCCAAAAAAAAAGACCAAATAGGTCTTACCTTAACACTGAAATGAGTATATTTCAGTGAGTATGTGAGCAAAAGAAACTTACCTTTTTTATAAACAGCAGCTGCATAGCGGGAAACATTACTGGCAGCTTGGGAAGAGCAGAAAGTTTGCTTGTCCATCAACTTCCTGCAGACAGAGGAGGGCAGTGAGATGGCATTCCACAGGCAATGTGGCAAGCAGGTGCCAAAAGTATGAAAGCACCAATTCTCAAAATGGACTCTCAACAACTGCACCAGACAAATATCCATCACTTCTGTCTGCAAATTTGAATTCATGATGCACCCCCAAAAATGTAGGTTACTCTCAAGAATCCTTGCTACAGAACAGTGTCCAAAGCAGCCCCTATAACTGTACTGGTGGACACACAGGTATCTGTGCTCAGCCCAAAAAGGAAAGGAAGACAAAGAGGACACCTACGAGGAATAGGTGCTTGTTTCATCTGTACATGTGCCATCCACGTTGAGAGCAATCTGCTCTCCCTTGCTGCGACAGTAGTTAGGATTCAAAGTATCAATGGCCATCTCCAGTTCAACCTAAATAATGTCAGGGAAAGACAGCTAATTACCACAGCACAACCCCAAACATATCAATTAAAATCCAACCCCACACTTTCAAACATTTCTACAGGCTTACAGCAATTTTAAGTACATAAGCAGCATCATTCAAATCCACAGGGTCATCTCACAAAGAGTTGAACAGCACATGGATGAATTTGGTACAGTGAAGTCATTTAAACAACAAGCTGGAGATACTCCTATGCACATGAATGGGGTCAGAAAAAGCAGAGTTTTTTAGGCAGCCCTGAAATACACATTCACTTTGCTGGATTCCTTCCATGACACTATCAGTCCAATTTACTTATCAGAACAGATCGGGTGCACAAGCAACCTCCTTCAAGCCTCCCCACCACTGAGGAACCACGCAGAATCTCTCATAAGATGGAATTCCTTCTAGTTGGGCTACCCAGAATACAAAGTAACTCTGTCCTCTTCAGAGGCAAAGGCCTGGATTCTGTTAATTGCAGACTGCAGCATTTAGCATCGACTTCAGTTACTTCTGACTTTTCACTCGTCAGAGCACTGTAACAAGCTCCAAATCTTTAATTATAAGAACTATTCCCCTCCACTTCAACTTTAAATTTCAGACAAATGTCAAAAAATAAGCATTCTCCTGCGTAACATTTCTATTTCTATCCTATGACAATACAGCACATATTCTTCTTCAGGATGTGTCAAAGCCTTTATAAATTTGTGTATCACAGCTACTGTCTTATATTTTCTTTCCCTTCATGTTATTCATAAACTGAACTAGTTTCAAGTCCCTGGATGAGACAGCATAGTTAGAAAGGTTTGCACAGGGCTTACAATGCAAATGTTTGCTGAATTTAACAAAAGACTTCATGAACACAACATGCTCTCTAACTCCAAAGTTCACCAAAGCACTTCCCTTAACCATTTCCCAGAAGCAAATTCTACTAACACAGACATTTACTGCTGCACTTTTTAAATAAGACATTGTAAAATACTAGCCAGAGTTCTGGGATACATTTGCAAGCAAGTGTAATGATTCTGGCTTTGGCTATTCTTTACCTGTACTGCCCCAGTGATTTCAAAAGGACTCCTGATGATTCACTGCCAGGCAAGAGAGAAATCAAGACTTGCACTGACACTGAAAGACAGAGGATGGCTCCAAGGCTCAATCCTTCTTCAACCCTTCTCTGAATACTGTAAAGACCTTATAATTCAAGCTCTTTTCACACACTCAAGCATCCACAGACTGATTTAGCATTAGTAATTATGGTTCCCTGAGTGATTCCATTTTCTATTAAAATAGTGGCTTTCCCACAAAGATTTATAAACTACTTTTACTCTAAACTCTACCTTACAGACACAATAAAAGTGTCTTCATGTCTTCAAGCACAGAGATCTGGTCCTGCAAGTTGCTGCATGGTTAGAACAGCTTAACAGCACAATGTGTTTTTCTTAGATACATTCTGCACATCATAAAAAAACTTTTACAGACTGGACTCAAACAATGACCAACCTTTTGCTGCTTTGGTTTTATCTTCGCTGATAAATGTGTAACATCATCGTAGGTCATGGACGCTGGGCGAATGGGATACTGGAAAACAAATGATTTCATATACCCCTCTTCTTTTAAAGATCAAAGAATTTCAACAGAAATTAATTCAATTTTCCCTGTCTCCTCACACGCAGATCCACTTGCCAGATCTCAGAGACAAGACACTAAAAAAAGACATTAATTGACTGATTTGTGAGTCATCAGAGGATTTGAGAGCATGACCTAGAAAGTCTGTTGTTTTCCTCTCAGCCCTCTGCTTTTGTCACTTCACAACCCCCTTCCTGCCCCTCACACACCACAATAACCTGTAACAGAGGAAAATAGTCCCACACATTAATCCAGCAGAAAAAGAAAACCTTATCCCACAGCATTAACTCTCTGTAGAGTTATTAGAAGTAAATATCTGTGGGTTTATAAAAATAAATGTTAGCTTAGNTCTCTTCTGAGCCCTCTGGGAATGCTGAGAGGACAATGTTGTATCCCAGTGAAATCTCCCAGCCACGGCAGCATTCTGCTAAAGTTCCCAGGTCTCCAGCACACCCACATCACCAAAGAGCCTCATTCCTGCCTCCAAACTGAGACCCAAACAGGTTCTCTCTATCCAAGACCCTGGCAGACTGAAGCATTAAGTTATGCTCTTCGCATTTATTTTAAACAATCACTGCATAAAAGTTATGAAGTACCTGAAACAGATAGAGCTTCTCCAGTAGACTTCTGGCCAGGAACACGTCAATCTAAAAAGCAAAACAAGTAACTTTCATCAGATGCCAACTGTAATAAAAGTACAACCCTTAGAGCTCAAATATTGACAACATTAGCTTTTCGTTATGAACTCTATATAAGATTCGTGACTCTCCTGTCAAAAGTCTTCTCTCTCCTGATTTTGACATGAAATTCAGCAGTTGGCCTTTTTAAAAACCGAATCTAAAAATCCCACTACAAAGAGGCAACAGATAGTGGCTCTAGCTGTGTTTTTCCTCTCTAAGGAAACTTGGCAAACAAATGTGGAAGAGGAATTTTTTCCTCCAAGGATCTGAAGCAAATCTGTTATCACAATTATAGAAAGAAGAGGAAGTTCTCAGTTTGGCAGCATGACTGTAAGGTAAGTTCGATGTTGGTATTTCGGTATAAAATCTTTCTAGATCAGTCAAGAGACACCCACATCCTCAAGCTGGTTCAATACTTGCATTTGGCCATCAGAACTGAAAATGCACAGATGTTTCATGAATAAGATATATGGAAGCTGTGATTTCAGATACACCTGACAATTGCCACTCCTTTTCACCTTTTGTGGACTTGCCCTTCCTTGTGTTTCTGGTGTGTAAACTCAGATATCAAGTGACAAGACACTGTGGCTACTTCTTGGGACACAGCAGTCCTTTAGAGAAGTTCAGACTCAGAACACAACTCCTTACTTCAGCAGAAGGCATGAACACTGTACATTCATGCTTAACAGATACTAACTCATGGAAATCTTTCCAATTTTTTCAGCTCCCAGAGACATTCAAGGGAATTCACTGGAAGCACACAATGGTAAAAACAAATTCCCCAGCTTCTCTTCTGCCATGGACAGATTACAAAGGGTGAAAAACCTGAGCTGCATCTGCCAACATGGACAAGGCTATTCTGACAAAACAGATACCATGAGCCATATACTTGGCCCACACAACATAGTTCTTTGTACAGAGCCAGCCATTGGTTATAAGACAACCCCTGATGTTGATGACATATTGTTTCAGCAACCTAGGAACATTGAGAATTGTAGTAATAAAAATAACAAAAAATTTCATGTATAATCACTGTTACCACAATGCACTTTTACCTCTTGTATAATTGGATCATCTTCTTCATTGGCCATGCTAGGATAAAACAAAGCTTTTTCTCAGCTTACTCCTTGGCACAACCTGAAAGAAAATAGGAATGTCATATGAATCATTTCATCTGTGTCACATACCACATGCAGCTAGAGTATTCAAGTTAACTTGGTTCCTTTCAATGATAATCTGTTTAGTTTGTATTTTGAAGGAATATATGTGTTTGCATGAACAGGTCCCTGATACTCAACAATCTTGACTGAAGGCCACAAAATTATAGAGATGAGCAAATGTCTCAAAAATGGGTAAACTGCTGTAACTCCTGTGGAAGCTGCAGTTATTAAGAAAGCCCTGACCCAGCACCCTAGGGAGGTAAGGACAGCTTTTTGCACTTGCATAAAGAGTATCTTTTTTACACTGTGTAACAGTAACACACAGATAGCAGTTGTTTTCCAGCCACAACTGGCCCTGCAGGGTCACTCTCTCGGATATTCCAGTCCCTGGGAATCCCTGGGAATACCCTGACTTAGATTTCATCTCCCTTAGAAGCTGCAGCCTTGTCTCCTGACCTGCCACTCTTCAGACTGTACTGCTAAATGAGAGCTCCAGAACACACTGATTGGCCTTTCCTGGAGTCCCCTGAAACCAGCAGAACAGCAGATAGATTTTTCTTCATAACTACACCAACTCCAATGAAAATAAGACTCTGATATTAACTGAGGACTGGATACTCTGGAACAAAAGTTCATTATGTTCAATCCAGTGCTGGAGTCAGTGTTGTGCCTGGTTCAGACCTCTGAATAAAAAATGATCTCTCAGCTAAAGCAACAATAGTTTTTCCCTGCTGAAACCAAACAAAAGGATTTACAGATTATTTGGGATGCCACTGCAACATGTTAAGACACTGTTAATCAGCCAATACTGGTCAAGATAGGCATAAAAATATAAGACCTCTCACAAACTGACAAAGGAAAGTTACAGCAACAAAGACAATCAGGCAAAGAAACAAGATCTGTGTTCCTCATTGTCCTTACTCCTTGAGGACAGCTTGCTTCTTTGCTGGACCTCCTATGGAGGTAAAGGAAGGGAAAAAAAATAGCATCCAGGATCAGCTGGGAAGTGAGCAGTTGGGAAAGAAGGAACCCAGCATCCATGTTACATCTAAACTGTGGCATTTTTTTTCAAATACTCAAGCCACCACACAATTTAGGCAGCTCAGCATATTTCAGCTGACATACAGGCTTCTCAAATATCACCTTAATGTACATGCAGCTATCTAAGAAACCTTTCAGAGAGGCTAGACATTCTGGAAACTAGTGTTATTGACATCCAGTCGGGCTTACAGTGTTTCTGCCATTCCACCTAGAAATTTAATTCCATATTTTTCACTTACAGACTCTCTGCTACCAAAAAAGTGTCCCTCCCAGTACTGCGCTGGCATTTTCCATTTCTTTATACACCAGCATATCCCAGGGTCTTCGTACCGTACATATGTATTTGAAAAATTATGAATTAGTAGTTCAGATTCCTATTTGAAATAGTTTTGTAGAAACGCAAAACACCTTCACAGCAAAAAGCCAGTACCTTAACCACAGGCTGGGCTGTGAGCAAAACCCTGAGTATGTGACATCTGACTGATATCAGTGTTTTCTGTGATCAGGCACACAGTTCTTCCCAGAAATACACACAAAAGTGTTTTAAAGAAATGAGATTTGTCAGATCCATTTCTGCTTTCCCCGCTCATGTCCCCGGATGGCCCAACACCTGACAGCTCTGCAGACATGGAACAACTGCAACTTGCACTCAGCACAGAGCTGATGGTGGGAGGATGCCCAAGATGTGTGAGGACATGTAGTAACACCCAAAAGGTGGGACACTTGGGTCCAAACCCTCCTTCCTCACACCCCTGAGAGAATGGAGAACCACCCTTCCCAACAGCCTGCACGCCAAGTATCTGCTAGGCTTGTTGCCTCTCTTCTGAGAAAGTTATTTCACTTTTGAGAAGAGAAATTAAGATTCTCTGAGCAAAGGAGGGATAGAGAAACTTAGCCTGAAGGACATGGTCTCTGGTCCCTCACTGAACACTGCTTATGCAATTATACACAAAATCTCTTTGTGAATCCACCTGTCACTACTCAGGGGAAATGCTGTATTATAGAAACTATATTTTTTCTTAGTCCTGTGAAGACAAAGCATGACTACAGATCCTTTTACTGGAAAGTCAGACTGACACATCTATAAATAGGAAGCAGTGTGTCCCTGCACAACTTGTAATACTCATGCAACTGGAAGAAATCCTCTGAATCAGAATGAAGGCATGCAGACACAATCCTATGTCTGATACATATACATACAGAGAGTGGTGTTAATTTCCACATTTCTCATATACATATATTTATGATACCACAAGAATTACAGAATGGAATCAAACATTAGGAGATAGCAAACATGGTCAGCAGGTTCAAAATTCTTTTGACAGAACTGTTTTATTTTAAGAGGGACTTTCCTTTAAGATGCAAATCAAAGTATAATGTGAGTTATTAGTTTGAGTTACTAGCTCGAAGGAGGGCAAGAGATACAAATCTTCTCATTTCTCCTGCAAAGTGACCAACTGAAAGGACCAATCCATGAAACTGCCCATTAGCTGCCCCTAACACCATCGATGTAGAACCAATGAAGAAAAATGTTGTGGTTAAAGAACTGTAAAAATCAGTGATGAAGCAACTGAATCCTGCATCTCCCTCTGAGCTTAGAAGGGTATTTGAGTATTAGAGACTGAATTTTATTTTACTACTAAAGACTTAAATGTAACTCTAAGAAGGTAAATTGCAAACCTGCATATCATTTGACACACAGACTTTTAGTCAGGCCTGCAAGAAATGGTCCAGTATTTCATTTTTACCTATATTTGTCACTAATAATGGACACCCAAAGTGCTAACACTGAAACCTGAAATATTCTTCATATAATCATGCAGTGCCAATGAAAGGCCAAGAATTCCTGCCAGATCAGTGCCTGAAAGTATAAATGCTGAAACAGCACCGTGGGAAAAGTGCCATCTCCTGAATCACTACAACAACTAACTCTGGCACCCGGGCTCCTCTAGAAGGGGCTCTGAGCAACCCTCTCGCTCAGGGTGGCCCATGGCACACAGTAAAATGGAAGCTGCAGAAAGAAGCTGAAGCACCTTCCATATATTTATGACAATTATCATTTTGACCCAATTACTTGCTTCATTTTCTCGCCTGCAAGCAGCTTTGCACAGTCATCTTCTGGCAGTGAACCCAAGAGGGCTCCTCTGCACCAGGACCTGTCTCTGGAGCTGATGTCACCAAAGCAAACCTTTGGGGTTTAACAGATTATGCATCAAGCATGGACCCTTTTTTACCACCTCGCCACGTGTGTAGCGCAGGACGTGCCAGGCCTGCATTGCCAGGGGCAGGGGTCACTCCCCCGCTGTGTGACACTGCCGGGGCAGGTCGCGGTGCCCGTCCCGTGCTCCCCGCGGGCAGCGCTCCCCGCCGGCCGCGGCTCCGCGCCCCTGGCGCCCGCCCTCTCCTGACACAGCAGCCTGGCAGCGCAGGGGTGCGGGGAAAGGGGGCCCGAGGAGCGGCCGCAGCGAGCCGCCCAACCCGCCCTGACGGCGGGGACGAAGCGAATCCCCCCAGATGCCTGGGCTGGGCTGGGCTGCAGCCCCGCAGAGCCGGTGCCAGGCAGGGGCAGCCGCTGCACTTCGGGGCAGGTGCGCTGAGTCCTTCCCGGGAGGAAAGCGCGGGGCTGCGGGCCCCGGTGGGACCTGCGGGGCCGCCGCTCT
>VZUA01035506.1:62590-83994 GCA_013401035.1 Horornis vulcanius | reverse complement strand
AAAAAGGAACAAAAAGAGGAAGCAGGCTGTTTTGCTGGGAAAGGTTGAATTCAGCATTCAGGGGGACTGTAGCAAACTGGCAGAGTCTTACCATGAATGGCATTTGTGAATCCGCACAGCCCACGGGAGCCAGGGCGAGCCACAGTTCATCTATGACCAGATGCAGCACTTGGTTGAAGTATTTATATTTAGCAAGCACTTTTTGGGAAGGTTGGAAGGTGTTGAAGGCAAACCTCAGAGAAAAAGCAAATGTGAAAAGGAGACTCTTATGGAAAAACCAGGAATTCTAGGAGCACAAGTCTGATGTCTGAAAGAAGAAGAAAAAATGAAAATTTATTCTGCCATGGCTTATGAGGACCTGGAAGAGGTTTCATAGGCTTATGAAGGATAGATACTGTGTGTGTGAGTGAGGCAAAGAGTGACTGGATCAGTATTGGAACATTACTTGAAGGAAGGCTGGAATTTTTTTTTTTATTATGGAGGTTTGAATGAGTCTGTCCAGTTTTTGGGGTGTTGTTAAGAGTGTTTGTTAGCACCACAAGCAAGTTCTGGAAAGTACAAAATTCGCTGACACATACGTTGTGTAAAACTACAGCTAGTTGTGGATTTGGAAACAGAAGCAGTAAACTTTGAGCTTTTTTCCCCATGATAAAACATAATTAATAACGGCCCACTTAATGACCTTTCCATGGTACAACCTCACTGTGTGCAGGAGTAGGCAAATTTTCCCCGTGGCTGCACAGTGACCCGTTCATCAGGTGACAGTGACACCTTGCTGTGCCACAGTGGGTCAAGGATCTGCAGTGGGGAGCCCCAGGGAGCAATTTGGTAGCACTGGCCAGTATTTTAAGGTGGATGCAAACACAAAACAGCCAAGTGGGTGCCTTAAAATGAGGGGCATTAGGATTGGACCGCCAGTCACCTGAACTGCCAGGTGCATTGCAAAGTCACCGAGTGACAGAGCAGCGTTTTCACAGAACCATTTGTGTAGGAACAAAAAAAGCAAACGTGCAACTGCAGTCTTGATTTAAGAGGGATAAACCTACCTCAGGTCATCCATCTGTAGGAACAAATTGGCACGGGGTTATCCTGCCTGATTCCTGGTGACTCGTCTGCATACGGTAAAATCTCTCTCGTTTCTCAGCTGTACTGTGCTTCAGGATTCCAGAAATGGTGCTCTTTTGTTCTTTTATACAAAAGATTAGTTACTCCTTGTTCATATTGTGAATAGAAAGGTTTCTGATAAACTTTTTTGACGTTTTTTACCAGTATTCCAGAGCATGTAATATATACAGAAGGACACACTTGTTAAGCTGGTACTTAGTTGTTTGTATTATTAGAGTCGCGATTTGGAATTAAACAAACAAAAACAAAAATAAAAAATAACTTATTTCCTTGGTTTTGCATATTTGTATAGCCTTCTAGAAATGCGAAAGCTCTTTTTGCTTATTCTTTTACTACTCATGAATTTTTTAGACCTATGATTTTGTATAGGTCAATAAACTAAAAAGTGTGCTACCAAAACCACTTCAGCATTCCTCCTCTTTCTCCTTGGGAAAGGGCAGTGTGTGTTATTTCAGGGCTTTGAAGTAAATCACCGTGGTCTGATTTCTTTTGGCCTGTGGTGTTGGGTGGAGTGCAGAGGGTCAGTGGCCTCATCTGAAGGAAGATTGGCCCCAGGCAGGTCAGAGATCCCAAAAAACATCAGAACATCAGGTCAGAATTAATGCTTCTCCATCAGCTGTACTGAGGGAGCCAAGGCAGAGGTGTCTTTGTGTTGTTGAAAATGCTTCTTGCTCATCTCTCCTTGCACCTAGGAATTGCCACAGCCTTTCCCATTTGGAATGTGGCTTTTAGGGTTTGTCCTGCCCATGTGCTGGGTCCTCTTGGGAGTTTGTGCCCCCTGAGACACTCACCTATCTGTAAGAGTGATTTGGGTTCCAGATGTGCAACTGCTTCTGCACCCTGGTCACCAGTAATTGAGATTATTCAGTCTTGCTCTCTTCAGAGTTGTCATTTCCTACCTTTTGTGGTGTCCATAAACTTCACAACCACCACTGAATTTTGTTTTTATTTCCAGGTTGCTGGTGAAAATAGCTGTTAAAAAAACCCTGCAGGTGTGCCCATTAAAGTTACCCCCATGACACTGTATTTTGCATTTCTCCAAGCAGCATTTGAGGTTTGTCTGCTGGCAAGTTCTTCTTGCATGGACTGTTCCCTGCTGCTACAAACCACCAGTGCTTTGAGCAGGAAGCTGAGTGGTCCCAAGTCCAGTTCCTTAACCCAGAGCTCATGGAATCAGCACTCAAAGCTTTTCCTGCAAAAAGGAAATGAGATGTGTGACAAGGCCTGTGCCCCCTTTAAAGGAAGCTTTGTTTGCATTCCTTTGTTTTAATGCTGTAGCCATGGAGTTTTTTTGTATTGGCTTTTCCATGAGCATTCAGGATTTAGCTCAGCCCAGCACATCTGTGTTGGCACAGCACTGGCACTCAGCCTGGCCTCCCAGCTTGCTGGGACAGAACCAGAGTGATTTTGGATGAAGTTGTTGAGAAGATGGGAATTTGAGGTAGGTTTGGGTTGAGGATGGTCTGCTGTATTTGGGGATATTGTGTATAAAACCTCTAGGGCCAGAGTTCAGAACCTGCTTGTGGTTTCCAGTTAGCCAGAGCTGAGCAGAGGAGCTGGAAATTGAAGTGGGGAGGCGGAGCTGTAGCTCTTGAGCCCCTCTTGTCATTCTCCACATGCCTGGCTCTGCAAGGGTTTTGTTTAGGAACTTCAGTGAAGGCTGGAAGTACAGAGTGAAGAAGGAGGCCCCAAAGAAGAGAATAAGAATATCCAGCTTTTCTCAGATGTAGCTTAGGGCCGGTCTTGCATGGCCCAGGGAGGGAAAGGGAGACCATGACATCCCTGTGGCATCTCCTGCCTGTCAAACGAGCTGCTGCTGCACCCAGTTGTTCCCCAGGACTTTCAACTTTGCCCTTTGCAGATTTCCAGCTTTGCTTTGTTGTGTTTCTGGAGATGCAGATATACAACTGTTCAGAGACAAGTCCATATAATTCAGCTGAGGAGGTAATAAAGACATACTTGTAATCATTATCTTATTTGTTCACAGCTGAAATACAAATTGCCCGTGCTTTGTTTGAATTCCTATCTCATCTGTGTTGCTGTTTAACCACAGCTTGCCTCGCCAGGATAACTGAGGACATCTAGTGCCTGACAGCAGAGTTGAAGAGAGGAGCATTCCTGCTTCTTGTCCTCCTCTGGAATCCTTCCTGGCCCTTCCACTATGAAGAAATATCTAGAAATGAGCCAAGAGGTGATCAAGGTGAAACACCAGACCCACAGGGTTTGATTTTACAAACACCTCTCTCTTCAGAAGGTAGATGCTGCTGATGGGAATGTGGAGGAGAAATGAAGCCCCACTTAAATCTGTATGTAGTGCAGTGTTTCAGAGTGCTTTTACTTAAAAAGAAGACCCATTCCTTGCCAGGAATCCTTATAAAGGAATTTGGGCACTGAGCTAAAATAAGCCATGCCTGATATTTTTAATTGCTGTCTGCTTTTTCTCTGCTGTTTTGAACAAAAATACTCTGAGATATGGGAGGACAAACACTGCTGGGAGGTGCCACGAGCCCCGTGGGAGGCTGGTGTTGGACATTCCTCCAGTGCAGGGACCAGGAGGGATGAGGCTCAGGCCAGGAGCACCTTCCCCAACATGGGAAAAGTCTTTCAAGTTCAGAAATCTTCAAAATTCACCTGACTAATGTGAAACTTTTTGGCCAAGGTGACTCAATATGTGACTCTTGCAGATTTCTGCTGACCTCTCATTTATCATCTTGGACTTGCTCAGCTGAAGTGTGAAGAATGCAGCAGCAATGTTTGCAGCTCCTGGGTGGGTGAGAAGGCTCCACCGTGACCCAGCCCGTCCCAAAATGTGTGTAGGAAATCCTTTAAAGACTGAAGGTTTGCTCCATCTTCTGGGCTTGGGGATCATTGCAGGAGAGCTGCTCCTGAGCCTGGGGAGAAGCTCCCTGTGCATGTCTGGCACTGTCTGGATACATTCACGCTGCTCCTAGGAAGATTTCTGCATTCTAAACAATTCTTCATCTCCTTTGTACTTTTCTGTCATATTTAGTAAATTTCGAAGGTGTAAAACTGACACTCTCAGCTACAGCAGGGCCTCACACAAGTAATGAAATCTCTCCCAGGGCAGGATTTATCATCAAAGCTTTTTACCCTGTGCTCTGATGGAGCAAACGAAGCCTGAGGTGCCATTTCCCCCTCGGAAGAAGGGGCAGTGTGAGCTGTGATCAGTGCTGGTAGCCCAGGAGGACACATGACACAAAGGTCAGGGCCTTAAGGACAGAGAAGAAAAACTTTTAATAAGAAGCAGCTCCTTGCCATCCATCCAACTTCATTATCCCTGTCTGTCCCTTCTGATGAAGGGAATCACCATAAATCCTTCAGCAAGTCCTTGGCTGCAGGGGGATGTGCTCTGCCTGCCCGGACATCTCCTGCCCCATTCCAGCACAGCAGGAAGGAGTCTCAATTTATATTTAATCATTAGAATGCCATCAAAGAGCTGCAGATGGAGAAGAGTTTGCAGCCAGCCAGGGCTCAGCTGGAGTAACTCTAGAAGAAATCCTTCCACCTGCTGACAGGCTGAGGTTAGGGAAGGACGTGCCCCATGTGTGCAGAACGGGGTGGCCACGTGGCCTTTGCAGCATCACTGCCTGTGGGCAGGTTTTGGAGGCAGGAGGGTATGAGGTGAGGGGCTGTGATAGGTTTGGATGCTGTAAAAGAAGGATACAGCCTATTTCCATGTGAAGGGTGACCACTATTTCCTAGGATGTCTCTGTTTCTCCTCTGATCTGCTGAATTCAGTGTTCCATGCAAATTGTGGAGGTGACTGCACTTTGCAAAGATTTTGATGTTGTTTCTTGAAGAATCCCTGACATCCTGTTACTGCACTTCTGATTTAATGGTGCTGCCAGGCAACACTGGGAGTGATTGTTAGAACTATAGAATTAGCCTAAAAAGAGAGGGTACATTTTAACATTTAATTCTAGCCACTGGTTTAAGTGTGAGGCTTTTGTCACTCTCAGGGTTCTTCTGCCCTGCAAACCCAGAGCACAGATAAATCATAAAAATAAAGGTAGAGTTAGCAGTAAATAATTGCTGAATTGCACATGCTGTCACAGATGGGTCCTTACACAGCTTTCAGGGAGATTAATGTCTTCTCTCAAAGTCTGAGCTTGCATTTCTGGTGCAAGTATTGAATCTTTGAGCCCATTTTGCACAGAGATTGCAATAAGCCCTCTGTTAATAGTAGTAAACATTTGGGTTAATGCCCAGGGGTGGTGTGAGATCCAGCACCGTGTTTGCCTTGTGCCCATCAGACAGGAGCCCCTGGGTCTCTGTCCCCAGGCAGTCCCTGGTGCAGGGGTCACTGTCCCCTTTTGGTGGCCATAACCAGCCTCAGCTCTGTCCCAAAGCAGGTGAAGCCACACTGAGGCAGCTCAGGGCACATTTTGGGTTTGCCCATTGGTGGGAAGTCCCAGGTAGAGCTGTAGCTCAGTCCCTGAAGCTGTGGTCAGATAGCAAACATCCTGAATTGCCTGCTCCCCATAAAATAACAAAATTACTCCTGGTCTGTCACAGACCTGTTTTTATTCACCACAGGCTGGTTTTCTACTCCTTTTGGCAGCTGTTAGCACTGTGCTTTGGGAAGAGGAGGTAACAAACCAGCACCCAGGGAAGAAAACATTCAGGTATTTAGAAGTGCTTCACCAAGATCGCATAAATAACAATCTGGGAAAGGAAAATACCAATTTAGCAGAAACCAGTGCTGAGTGTTTCAGCATTTTGCTAATGTTTGTGCTCTAAATGATATCTGGGAGCAGGAACTCCCTCCTGTAGCCACAGAACTGCTCTGAGAAACTGAACATGGTGCAAAGCAGCCCCCCTGGCTGTGCTGGGCTGCTGCTCCAGCCACTTTAGAATGTGGTCAGTAAAAAAAAAAAAAAAAAAAAGAGCTGGGAGTTGGCAGGGGAGGTGTAGTGTTGTTCAGTGACAAGCAAGGACAGAAAGTCAGACTTTGGGGGTGAGATTTGGAACAGGTTCTGGCTCTGAATGGGGTAAAGATTTGTCCTGGGTCAGTCCAGACTTCCAGGAGCAGCTCAGTTGCCTTTTGTGTCATCTCCAGACCCCCACCAGCAAAATCTCAGTGTCTACATTCATATGTGGGGCTGTCTCCTACCCCAAAATTTCGTTATTTTTAAATGGTTTACAACAGTTGAAAATACTCAGAAATCCATCTGCTGATTATTTAACCCTTTTTAATACAAACCAAGGCACACACATCACACACATCTGACTTGCCAATGCATTTTCCCTACAGGATTCCTTTGGACAGGCCACTGTGGGTGCTCAGTGCCCTGTCCCAGGCTGAAATGTTCTGTCCTTGATTTCTGTCATCAACAAAGTCTTCTCCATGCTCTCCTTTTCTCCCTACACTTGTTAAAGTTTTCTTTTCCCTGTAATCAAGAAGGTGGATGATGGCAGGGATTGTTTCCTACTGTGTAGGTACTGTAGCTGCTCTCAGACTTCTCTAAAAATGGAAACTAAAAAATATAAATAAACCACCAAGTTCTTTTTTTTTGGGTGGGGGCAAATTAGAAGCATCCAGGTCCCACTGAAACAGGAGATGCAGCTCCACTTGCTTCTCTGGAGGCAGAGGAAATTACAAGACATCAGCACAGTGATGATGGGAGATGATGAGAGATCTCAGCACAGTGAGATGTGGTGAGTGGTTGAGCTGGGGCAGCAGTGGAGGGCTCGTTTATCCCCATCCCTGCTGCTCCATCCTGCCCTGATCCAGCCACTGCTGTGCCTGCTGCTTCTCACAGGGTTTGACTTTGCAGCTCCCTCTCCAACTTGGGCAAATACTTCCAAAGTCAGACGTCCTTACTCTATTTAAGCAACAAACTTAATCTGATATATTTATATCTGGAAGAGTTTGGAGGTGTGGTGGGTGATTTTTTTTTTTCCCCTTGGTGTTTTTCCCACAGGGTGTCTCTCTATGACTGCTTCCATTCCTCAGTGGTTGTTATTGTTAAGATCCCATCATCTGACCCTTTATAATCCCTGTATTGGGTTGCACTGCATTGCTGGACATGCTTGGTGCATGCTACTGATTGTCAATTTTAGACTCTCCCATCAGCCTAGGAGTTTCTTAAAAGTAATGCAAGGTTATGTTACATGGGCACATTCCCTGACTCGTTCCAGTTGCACTTGGAAATGCCAAGGATTGGTACTAGAGGGGAATAAATGTGGGGGGATTTATAAGCGAAAAAAATGAAAGCTAGCAATAAAAATTGCTCTCCAGTATTTGGCCACAGCATGTGTCCCATCAATTACCTTAAAAATAGAACAGTTTTAGGCACTCAAAACGTGGGTTCATGGGCACAGGGGTCAGGCCTTCCTGATAGTCAAGTTAAGAACTTGTCAGCCTTTTGTCTTTCAAGAGGGATAGGTTGGAATTTTTGAAGCGAATGTGTAAATGAGAAAAAAAAAATCAATGAGGTGAAGCAATCCTGCAGGAGAGGCTGCTGGGTTTCATTCCAGAGTTCATCCATACGTGAGAACCTGCCCTACAAACAGCAAGCAGCCACTCAGAATGGTTCATTAGCAAGGGCAGACCTCTTCTTCTCTCAGTGTGCTCCTGAAGTGCTTTTGTTTAATGCTTGTTGGGTACCTACTTAGTGTGAATTTTGAGCTGCTACTTCCTGTAGGAGCTGCTCTGTGATTGCTGCAGGTACCTCTGGTCTTCTGCTGGGGCTTTGAGTGCAGCTCTGGCTCTGCCCTCCTGTAACAGGGCACCTCGTGCAGCAGCTTGTTAGTCCAGGGATTCCTGAACAAGTGTCAAATCGGTGTGGAGATAGCAGGTGTCACCAGTGGAAGTGGCTTTCCTGTCTTAATGAAGGTTGAGAAATGTGTGGTTTTTTTGGAAAGCTCTGAGGGCAACACCAGCAAATGTTTTTGGGAAGAGGATGGGAGTTTAGGCTTGGAAAAGGGTTTTAGACCCACCGTGAGCGTGTCCTCACCTCAGGGGTGATGTTTGTTGTTCTAATGTGCTGTTACCAGAACACCAAAACATTAAGCAGTGTGTTAGGAAAGGAAGTACATCCTGGAAACATAATTTATAGAGGAGAGGCCTAAAGTAGGCAAAATATGATACCCACCTCTGAAATGTGTGGGATTAGCACCTGTGTCACCAGGAGAGGTGTCACCAGGCAGCCCTTTGCTCTGCATCTGATGGACAAGGCATCATTCCCAGTATAGTGTTTCCTAATCAAGGCATTGACAAGTGATATATTTCTGCTTAAGAGAAAAAGTGGTTTTCAAATACCTGATGGTGTTCTCAGTACTCCTGTTTTCCTTCTCAAGAGGACTTCATGGGTTTGACCCTGCTTAACTTGGATGATCTGACAAGACCATGGCCCAAGATGGCCTGGCTGAAGCTCGTGGAAACCCAAGAAGGTGGCATGGGGCTTTATTTACAGTCAAGAAATTAGCAAGTGAGAGGTAAGCACTGAATAGACAGCTTCTGTGGCCCAAAGTGCATCGTTTGGGGGAGTAGCATACCGGCTACTGAAGAGCACTGATTTATTTGATAACATCAGGAAACCATTTATGGGCTCTATTATGGGCAGCAATGGCTGGGGGTGAGAGCTGCTGGAGCAGATTGATGTGTGGGTCTGCTGTTGTGCTGGCTACTGCATAATATAAAACAAGGATAAGGACGTCCCTGAAATGCCAAGGGGGCAAATGAAGCCATTGCATTCTTGGCTTGGGTTTTTATTATCTTTTCCTTTACCACTTACTCTGATCTTAAATTTTTGCCCTCTTCCCTGCTGTGTAACAGCATGAATCAAATGAGGACCTTTGGATAATGGACTTTTAATAGAGGTTAACAGGGTTTAGAAGTCCATGTTTCATGTTACAAAACACAGCAAAGAGACACCATCATCCTGCAGAGCCTGTTTTGCTGCTGGCAGACTCCTGCAGAGAATGGTTGAGACTGTGAGGAGAAATATGGCTTAAAAATTGGTGGGGCATGGTTTCACAGCCTCTCCCCCATGGTTTTGCTCCTATGGAAGCTGCATTTTCAAGGTGAGGATTTGATTTGAAGCCCCTGTAAAGAAAATTTGAAATTATGAGAGGAAATCTTCCTAAACCAATGAAGGGCCCAAATTGTGAGTAGCAAAATTAGCCACCCTTGGTGTCCTGCTGTTAGAAAGAAACCATGCACAGGGTGATGTTGGAGGTGTGGCTTCCTGGTTTGCTGTGTGAATTTAGCAGCCTATAAAACATTCTGAAGGAGTAGGCACTTAGAAGAAATGGACACCTAACAAAAAAGGATTTTGGGGAGTTACATCAGGTCTACAAATATGACAAAGTAAATCTTTGTAGTTGCTTATTAATTCTGAAAAAAAAAGTGGTAAAAAGTAGGAGAAGGATGAGCCTGAGGTGAACTGTCAGCCAAGAGGAGTTGAGGGTGCAGATGATGTTCATGGTAGGGACAGGCCAGTCGAGAAGCAGGCACTGGCATTGCCCCTGGATGGGAGCAGGGATGTGCCATGGGAAAGGCATCCCTGGGAGCATTCAGGCTGCTTCAAAGGGCTGGTGCCTGTCCTTGCATGGGCCTCTGTCCCCAGGGACATATTGTACCAGCCCTACCTGCCTGCCTTTTTCCATCTCCAAGGACTTTCCCCTACCCAGGATGTGAGGCTTGGGAGAGGTCCCCAACTGAGGGTGGCTGCCCTCACACCAAAACGCCCCGTGATGGTCAGTCAGGGCTTAGACCTGGCCAAAGGCAGTGCAAAATCACTGCTTTTTGGCCCTTTTGAGATAGACTGGAGGTGTTATGGATAGAGAGACCTTTCTGCTCCTTCCCAGAGGCCGGATTTCACCTGCACATCTCACAGGTGCCAGGAATGTCCCTAGGTCCAGCACGGGGTGAAGCCCTGAGTGGTGCAGTGTCCCAGGAATCCTGGGACATGTCCATCTCCTGCCTCCCTCAGCGGGGGACACACCAGCTGCACTGAAATGTCAGAAGGGTTTGCACAGCTGACAGGTTGCTGAAAATGGAGCATCGCCATAAATTCTCTTTATCCAGCCAAGTGCAGCTTAATATAGACTTAGCTGCACGGGCTGCCTCCCGCACTGAGCCCGGGAGCTGCCACAGCTCATGACCAAAACATGAACTTGTTGATTTAACTGGATCAAATACTGCTAGTGAGGGGGGAAAAAAAACCAAAAATCCTTTGAAATTTATCTTTCTCTTTAGGTTTAAAAAGTCTTAGAGGAAGGAAGGAAGAATGAACATGTCTGAACTTGGCCAAAACTCTGATGAAGACGTGTGTGCTGAGGACATTGATGAAGATGAAATCCTGGCTAACCTGTCCCCTGAGGAGCTAAAGGAGCTGCAGAGTGAGATGGAAGTCATGGCCCCAGACCCTGAAGTCCCGATTGGGATGATACAGAAGGATCAAACAGAGAAACCACCCACGGGGAGCTTTGACCACAGGTCCCTGGTTGACTACCTGTACTGGCAGAAGGCATCCAGACGCATGCTGGAGGATGAGAGAGTTCCTGTCACCCTCTTGCCCTCTGAGGTAACAAGCAAAAAAATCACAAATTCTTACTATGCATCAGCAGTGGGATCTGTTTTATAGCTTTAATACCTTAACCTGCCTCTGCCTCTCTCCCTTACGTAAGGTAGAGTACAAACAAATTTAGATTAATCCTAAAAGCCTCATCAGTGATAGAATCCAGCTTGGACTGATGTCAGCGTTAGTAATTTTTTAATTGCTTCTACCAAATATTTACTTAAGCTTTTTAATAGAAAAGATTCCTAATTCTGATTTGAGTAAAGCAAATCACTGAGAAGCTGTCACAAGATCAGTTTTGGAGGATGTAACTCTAATTTGTTTGAGTTTGCATATGGAAGAACACCATGTTGCTTTTCCATGGAAGATTATATTAATCATACAAATTAAATTGTTAATTGACAGAATTTAGTGACATACTGGAGAAAAATCCCAAACCACTGCATTTTAACAGGGTGAAACCTTTGCTAACAACCAAGCATGCAAACTCTGTGAATTAGATCAGCCCTACAAAATACTTAAATGTATTTGACTAACCCCATGACTTTGAAATAAACTTAAGGTCATACTTAGATTTCTTTCAGGATGAGGGCTACACTTAAAAATAGGTTAATAGAATTGAAACTTGGCCAGATGAAACACATCCATACGTGAATGTGAAGTTCACTAGAAGTGAATTTGAGGTAACTGATTTATTTTATTTTTTGTTTTAAATATCAGTGGTTTGCTAATACACACCAGTATGGAACATCCCAAATTTCCCAGGGCAGGTTTCATGGGCTGCCTTTGGAAACCAGAGGAAATCTGTGGGATTTTTCTCCTCCTGCAATGCTCTTATGCTCAGAGAAACAAATTTTTAAGCACTTCTGAGGTTAAACCTGAAATCTGGGCATGGAGCTGGCTGCTGCATTCACAGCTGGTCAAGCAATCCCCATGCCAAACCCACTCACCACCACAGCCCCAGGGGCAGAATCACTGGGACCATTTTGTCTGGCTCTGGGTGCAGCACAAGCCATGACACTCTCCTGCCTGAAGCTGCTCAAATCTCAGGGAAACAGCTTGATTTTATTAGTGCTTTATTAGCATTTCTCTGTGATGGACAAACTGCTTGCACAAAGATGCTTGCACAAAGAAAAATGTCAGCTAGGAGTGTTTCTGGAATTGGTAGACATTTGCAATTAATTTATTTGGATTGTAGAAGCCTCACTGCCCTGCAACTGCTTTGTGCAGGGGCTGGGTTCTTATCTCTGGGCTCCAAACTGAGCTAATACTTTATCTTCAGTGAGGTGCTGCCTTAGGTGTGATGCTCTGGGACTGCCAGAGTTGTTGTCCCTTGTGCTGGATGATTCCACAGTGGTCACAAGGTGCCCTCTTCACCCCTCCTTGGGCTGAGAAAACCATCAGGGGTTCACACTGATGTCCAGTGCTTTGTGGCATACAAAGGAAACTTTATCTCTTGTCAAAGAAATTACAAAGATTACACTAAATCCAGAATGAGACTTTGGATCAGAGACTCTTAACCCCCAGAAGGGTTCAAAGACCATTTCAACATATCATTAAATATGTTCAGGATTTCATTTTCAAGACTTAATTTAGTAGGCAAAGACGAGAAACTGGTTTGCAGCCTCTTTAGGAACAAATTGTTCCTGTGTTCCCAAGCAAGCTGGTACAGCCTGAACTTACAGCAATGACACTTTTAATGATTATTCTCTATTGTATGGGCATAGAGGGATCTAAATCCAGCCGCTAGGTGTTTATTTGAGCAGAAAGTTACTGTAACAAAGATGTTTTGCAACTATTTCAGCTGTGCGGTTTTATCTTCCTCAGAGAAGTGCTGCGGAGGAGATGGAAGGAGAGGCTGGCAGAAGTGGTGAGGTGGCTGGCAGGAGGATGCCAGCAACAGAGGGGAAAGAGAGACACTACCAGAATGAGCACGTGTCCGAGTCAAGAACACAACCTGGGGAGACAAAGAAAGATGGAAGTGATAAGGAGAGAGTGGCAGAGGAGGATGAGAAAGAAGAAGCAGAGGAGGAAGAGGAGGAGGAAGAAGAAGAAGAAAATGAGACTGAATTGGAAACAAAGGAGAATTACACCAATGAGAACAGTCACGGCAACCAGATAAGTCAGAAGCCAGGTACAGAACCAGGAGAAATCAAAGAAAAGCCTAAGGAAAATGAAAAGAAAATATCAAAATTGAACATCCCTCAGAAGCTAGCACTGGATACCAGCTTCATGAAGCTAAGTGCCAGGCCTTCAGGAAATCAGACCAATTTAGAAGACAGCTTGGAGAAAGTCCGAAAAAACAACCCAGACGTGAAGGAGCTCAACCTGAACAACATAGAAAACGTCCCCAAGGAGATGCTGATAGACTTTGTCAACGCCATGAAAAAGAATAAGAACATAAAAACGTTCAGCTTGGCCAACGTGGGGGCCGACGACAGCGTGGCCTTCGCGCTGGCCAACATGCTGAGGGAGAACAGGAGCATCACCACCCTGAACATTGATTCCAACTTCATCTCTGGCAAAGGCATCGTGGCCATCATGCGCTGCCTGCAGTACAACGAGACGCTGACGGAGCTCCGCTTCCACAACCAGAGGGGCCTGCTGGGCCACCAGGCAGAGATGGAGATCGCCAGGCTGCTGAAAGCCAACACCACCCTCCTTAAAATGGGCTATCACTTCGAGCTGCCGGGGCCCAGGATGGTGGTGACCAACCTGCTCAGCAGGAACTTGGACAAGCAGAGGCAAAAGAGGCAGGAGGGGCAAAGGCAGCAGCAAATGAAAGAGCAGAAGGAGTTGATAGCGATGCTGGAAAATGGACTTGGGTTGCCTCCCGGGATGTGGGAAATGCTGGGGGTGCCGCTGCCCCAGCTGAGGATGCAGGAGCCCCCACAAGCCCCCAAACCCCCCGTCCCTGCAGCTGTGTCACTGAGCAAAAGGCAGGAGAACATGAGGCCGCCGTCACCCGAGCAGCAGCGCAGAGAGAAACCCATCAGCTTCAAAGTGGTCAAGCTGAAGAAGACTCAGCGCAAAGCGCCCGTGCCAGAGTACGTGGAGCCCGCTGAGAAAACCAACCTCAAAGATGTCATCAAAACACTTAAACCAGTTCCCAGGAGAAGACCCCCTCCCCTGGTGGAAATCACCCCCAGAGATCAGCTCCTCAACGACATCCGCCAAAGCAACGTGGCTTATCTCAAGCCGGTAAGCGCAGAGCGGTGGCACCGAGGGAGGGAATGGCAGTCCCCTGCTGTGCTCTGAGCTCTGCTTGGAAATATTGGGCATTGGCAGGGCTGGCAAATGCACCTGCATGTGGCATTGTCACCCCTTTGTGCCAGGCTGCCACTCCTGGCGTGCAGGGGGTTGTTTTCCAGCAGCACTGAGGTATGGCTGGCTCAGGGAAATCACTGCGAGTGCTGCAGCCTTGTGCATCCCTGTCTGCATCCACAAGGTAAAAGAAAGGAAATTCCCTCAGGAGGTGAACAGACAGAAACTCAACCTTTCCATACTATAATAGTGTATTAGTTATGTCAGGTACATGCTATTAGAGGATGGTTGTTACAGGAGAACAACAGGTATTATTTTTCACATTAGTCCCCCATAAGCCCCAAGTTTCTTTCTTCAATAGCTGTGTTTTTCCTTAGCTCTCACTTTATACAAGAGAGCACTGTTGTTAGGCACACACTGAAATCCAGCCTGGACTCACACTCTGCAGCCCTGCTCCTGCCTGCCTCACCCAGGAACAAGGAGTGTATTTTAGTGATGTTTTGCTGCTTATTCCTTTGTCCTTATGTAGATCAATTGCAAAATTCTAAAGCTAACAGGAAAAGAAAGAAATTAGATCCACCAGCAGTGAAGCTGGTACAAGGTTATGGGAAGAAAGTAGTGGTACTGGAGGGGGTTTTATTTTTGCCTTCAAGTAAAACTTTGCCACTGAAAATTGGCTCAGTAGTCAACTCAGCTAAGCTCAACATCATCCTGACTTTGAGAATGCCAGTCTAAAACTGAAAACTGCCTCTTGGGTACCAAATTCATGGGCCACTTCTCAAAATGCTGGCCACCAGATTTCACCTCTTGCTGTCCTGACCTGTTATGTTCCCTTGCATTGATTCAAGAAATCCTAAAAGCTGGCTGAAGTATTTGTAGCTCGATGCCTGTTTGTGTTGCCAAGGCTCAAGGAAGAGGACAGAAAATCCCTTGTAATTAAAAATAGTCAAGTAGTATTTTGTAATTATTTTTTTCTTTCAATATTGACATTTTAATATAGTGAGCCTAATTTTGCTTTCATTTATACCTACAAAGATATAATTATTTCCTCAGTAATTCCAGACAGAGTAGTTTGTCCTGATATTTTGTCAGGGGCAGGTCCTGCAGTGACCTCGGATCCTGGTCCTGGATTAACCTGAACATTCTGTCCCCTAGGCAAGATTTGGGGTTCTGAGTTTCTGCTGGCCAGTCCAACTTGGCTGCAGCCAAGGCCTCTCCTCAGGGCATTTCTGGCCTTTCTAGGCCAGTCTGGGCTTTGCATTTTGGTTCCACATCCCAGAGAGCAGGACCTGCTTGTGGAAAGCTCACAGATTGTGCTGCTGACAGAAGGCTGGTCCTTCATGGCTGTGGGACCTGCTGCCTTCCCAGCTCTCAGGAAGGTGGAGGACAATGGCACTCGTTCTCTGCCCTGATTTTGCACAGCAGTGTTTGAGAAACCTGGGTGCTGCCACGTGCCAGGGGTGATACTGAACCCCAGCCATTGCCCCCAAAATGATTGGGAGGATTTTATCCATGAGAGCTGTGGGGTTAAAGGTAGAGGGATCAATTCATGGTGCATCCTAAATATAAACAATTGCTGTGTTAAGAGCCCATGGAAAGATGAAATGATGGACACATGTACTGGGGGGCTTGGTGTGGTATGTTTTGGTGGATTGTTCGGGGATTTTTTGGGTTGGTTTCTTTTTTGGCCTCTGTCACCAGACCACTTGGCTGGGATTTGGGGCATTAGGGTGTTATTCTTCCCATCCTCCATGCTCTTGGTAACTCCTTTTTGCCTCAACTCCCTCAGCTTCATTTCTAAAATGGAGTTCTACTGCTTGAGCTGAGTCAGGTGCTTTTTCTCTCTGTGGTGGTACTCAATGCCTTCAAATTGATTTTCTGGACCTTAAGCATTGCAAACATCAAGTGGGGCTTTCCAAACAAAAGAGCTCCCACCCAGAACTCCTTGGAGTTCCCAACTGTTATATTTTTAGTTTCTGAGGATTGGTATTAGACTCAACTGGCCTGGTAAATAAGGCTGAGAAATTTCCTCCTCCTAATACTTCATGTCCTTGTCCAGGTGCCGTTGCCAAAGCAACTGGAGTGAGAGACCAGACTGACCTGAAGAAAACAACTTGCAATAAGGACTATTCAAGTTTTGCTTACAACTGTTTCAGCAGATGTTTTCTGCAGAACCCAGGTGGTGTGTTCAACTCTTTGGGAACAAAGCTTGCCATACACACTCGTGTAAGTGTGGTGAAAAGGGCTGGCATGGGAAAAGCCAGTGCTAAGCGTTTCCATCAGGTATCAAACAATCCCGCTGCCATCTGTCTGCCAAGTGGATCTGAGGCTTCAGTTTGTTGTGGGAGTATTTTCTCAGAGGCATCAATAACCTTGTCTTTCTCGTTTGTCAGCAAACTATTTTGCTTCCATGTTGTCCTTCTGCTGCCAGGTTCTGCAGGAACACGCTGTGCTTTATCTTTCTTTTCACACACATGCTACTTTATTACTCTCTTGTCCATGAGAAATGTATTTGGATTCCATGTATACAGCTTCATTTTTTAGGCTAAGGAAACAGGAATGAAATAAAGCTCTCTCTGTAAGATGTGTGCAGCACTTCCATTGCTAACACAGCGCTCACAGACACATCGACTGCTCTGGTACAACCAACACCTTCCAAGCATTTCAGAACAATGTCTAGTGGGTATTGTACCTGATCAGCATTTAAAAGATGATGCCATGCTCTGCTTTGAGAACTATGATGTTCATTCCCTGTGATTCACCTCTGTCTTACTGCAATACTTAATTGCAGCCACCTTGGAGAGCACTGAAATGCCATTTTAGGTCTCTCACCATGCTGTTTTTGTGGCAGGAAGATGAGACTCACCTGTTTTCCAGGGGTTTAAGAAACTCCTCATTCCTCCTAGTATGATGTGTGAACAGCATGTCACATCCTGGCAGGGCTGAATCTAAAGGGGTAAAACCTGTGTATACACAACTTAGTTTTTCCTTAATATTTTTGTGATTTTTTTTTCCTCCTCCCTCTTTATAATTACATTAAGTTCTTCTGCTGTCTTTCTTGTAAAGCAGCTGCAGGTAAGTCACACTCTTGTGAAATACATCCATGAGATCCCAATTGTTTTAGGGGATTTTTTTCTTTGCTTTTTAAGGCTGTAAGGCACAGGGAAAGAACAAAGGCTTTCTCTGTGCTAAACTGCACCTTCCTGTGGCTGCTTGATCCAAAGCTGCTTTGTAGCTCCTGTCAGGATTTCCTTCAGGTGAGTTAATCTCTGAGTGGTAACTCTTCCCCTGGCAGCTAAATTCCTGCTCCCCCTTCCCAAGTTATTTTAATAAATAGTATCAGCAATGTCCAGGACCTCTTGAATCCAAGGTAGTCTCTACTACCACTTGTTCAAATTTTCATTTGTTCTTGTCATTTTGGTACCTATCAACTGGTCTCTTTCCAATCTCTGCCTTCCAAACTTGTAAAGTTCCTTCTCACTTCTTAGCACTTCTCTGCTTCTGTTTGCAAATGTAATGCCCCAAACTTGGGAAAGCTGGTTTTTGTACTGCCCAAGAGAGAGCAAGTAGCTTTAAAGTATCACATAACAGGGAAGTGACATGAAAAATGAAAGGAATTTTCATTGCAGCCCTCTCTTTTTGTAAAGGAGAAGAGTAGGAAAGGAAGAAGCTTGGTACATCCAACCAAGCCCCTGCACAGAGCACAGCAGCAAGTGACAAATGCACCAAGTAACTCCCCAGGAAAGCTCTTGGAGCACGCTGCTCTCCAGACTGGCTTCAAGGCCAGGCTGCTGCAGCTCAGACTGCAGCAGTTGGGACAGGGAAGCACAAAGGAATATGTAATATAGTGCTTTACAATCTCCAATTCAAGCTGCCAGGCACCAATTACTGCTACACCCCGAAACTGCCAAACATGAATTTCCAGGGTGGATAGAGCATGACCTGTGAAACTGTGCTCTGATCCATCTTCTCCCACCGAGCAGCCTTCCAGTGATCACAGGAGGAGGGAGGCAGACACAGAGATCACACCTTTGGTTTGACTGCAGCAGAGCTGGTACTAATACTGCTCAAGGCACAGCTCCCAGTAATCCTAGAAGCAGAAATCCCTCTCAGGTAATTAACAGAAACGTGAAATCCCAGTTAAATAGAGTTGAGTTATGTAAGAGACCAAAACTGCAAGATGAAATACCGTAAATATTCCACCTCTGTAGAGCAGCTGTTTTAAGGATGCAAGAGCAAGGCTGGAACAGTTCAGCTCAGAGGTCCCTCGGGCCCCAACGGAGCTGACAGAGAGCAGTCACAGCCAGCAGCTTAATGCCCAGCATGGGCTTGTGGCACGAGCCACAGGGTGACAGCAGATCTCCCACCACCCCAACCACAGACACAGGCACAAGCTCACGTTTCCAACCATTAGAATTTATTTTTCTTCATAACTGTGCAGTTTTTAAAATGCTACTGTAATGATGAAGTCATAGGCTACTACGTTCTTTAGGTGTGGAAACAGTTTTCGAAAAACAAAGACCATGCGCTACAAGTGAGGAACAGGCCATTGACTCTTCAGCTGGAATATACAGACAATTTTGATAAATACTGATCACCTTAACACTTAAATGGAATGACATGTTCAGAGTTCTACACAGTTCACTATGAGAACAGCATGGCAAGTTACATAAAAGCTTCAACTTCAAGGATCTTGCTTTTTTGTTAAATTAATTACTCGGTTAGAAAAGAGAAATGCAAGAATATTTGAAATGGAGTCTCACCTGGACAACTTTCCCCCCCTGTTGTTGGTAAGCTCCTGTTACCAAGATGATTCCATTAGAGCTGGCAGTTAAGTTATATATATATAAAAGAATCCCCCACACTGCTTTCAACATCAGGAGTTTTAACAGGCGAATATCTTCATGAATTTGGAATGGGTTTTCAAAAATTGTATCTTGACATTTATTGCTTTTACTCGTAAACCTGAATTCCAGTTTATTCCTTTGAGGAGTGTTGGAAGTACAGAGTCAACAGATGCATGTTTGACCTGCATCTTTGCATTCTGGGTGAGAAGAAAGAAAAAGATGACCCACGCTCAAGAACACACATACATCTCCATCTACAAACAGCCTGTGTAGACTAAAGCAGGTAAGTCCTAAAGTAGCAGTATTTAAAAACATCAATGGGGTAGAAACCCAGCTCATCCAACCTCTTTTCCTCCCATGCTTGGCCAGAGTTTAGCTGGTACAGAAGGAAGTTTGGCTCTCCTACAGAGGGGAGCAGTTCTATGGATGAGGATTTTGGAGAGCCTGAAGGTAAATGTAACTGGGAGTGGCAGGCAGTGCCATGTATACTCTTCATGCTTCCAGCTATTTAGACTGTTTCAGGAGCGCTGTGAGGTGAGGACAGGAACCCAGACTGGGTACAAGCACTGCACAGTTTTACCACGTGCCAGTTAAGCTGGTAACATGGTCTTTGTAATACAGAGCACTCAAGGGAGGGATTTGGAGGATACAAGAGATACCTGCTTGTGATACATTCCAGCTCATCTGAGCATCTGAAAGGTGCTACCCAGCATAACCTGGCTGAACTGCAATATATTAGAACTGAGAAGAAAGGGATGTTGCTTTAATAGACCAATTTGCTACAAGATAGTTCGAGAGATTGCATTCCATTGGTTTCCACCTCTTCCTCCTCTACCCCCAGAAGAAGAGACAAGCAAACATGGTTAAGTTAGTATATATTTGTGTAAACACCAGAACATTTCGCTATACAATAGAAAAAAAGTTGCTGTTCTTAGAGGAGCCCTGAAGACCTTGGAATACCTGTATCCTGCAACTATTAACCTGTACCACATGCATTTCCTGTTTTGTACATAAACTGAAAGCAAGCTTGAACAATAGTAAATAGCAACTACACCCCTGCAACAGGCAGAAATGCCACGTTGCAGCTGCTTACTCCTTCACTTTAGATATGTAGTCAGCCAGTTTGTTGATACTATCCTCTTGCTGTTCTAGAGCATCCAGTATGAAGCCCATTGGGGTCTTCTTCAAGCCTATCCCCTCCATCTTGTTCTGCAGTTTGTTCTGTATGTTCCGGAGCCTCAGGGAAGCATGGACAAACATCACTGCACGAGAGAAACACGCTCATGAATTGTTAATGCCTGAGGAATGCGTGGTTCTTGCAGCACTTCAGACACATTTCAGCACCGTGACAGGACTGGGAGGTGATGATGTATCCAATAACTGCTTAAGGAACCACAGGTACCCATTTAATAATAACATTAAAGATGGTTTCTGCTCCTTTGTGTCCCCTCCCCCAGTTCTGTTTTGGGACCATTTAAACACAGATAGCAAAGTTAACAGCTGACTTAAGACTCCGCAGACTTGATTGAGAAAGCTCAAGTCACACACCTCTACCCCCCTAGAGCAGATAGCAAATACTTACAGAGGAGAGGAAGCGTGATCCCAAACATGAACACCATGACATCTCCCAGGTAGGAGATCAGGAAGTAGCTAGACAGCATGATGGCCACGACAAACGTGGTTGGGTACTGCTTCTTCAGCTTGCGGAGTATATCCTTGTTGTGTGACATCCACACAAACCCCAGGAAAACCAGCACCACCACAGTGCCACCAATGAGCATGTTCAGGGGACTCAGAAACCTGGAGAGAAGAGGAACAACAATGAAGTGTTCAGTTTCAGAACCTTCATGACCTGTGTCCATACAGGATCAGCCAGCTCAGCGTTGAAAAGGCAATTGCTGCTGTCAAGACCTTCACCAAGGTCTTTAGCAGCAGCTGAATAAAGTAAAAAGTACAACTCAAGAAGAAGCCCTTAGCATTGAATTTGGATAATCTTTATGTTCTCTTCCTGAGCTTAGCTCAGGATGATGAGTTTCTGCAGCACATCATCACAGAAGCACTTCCCACCAGGGTCCCTCCTACATCTGCAGTCAACTCATTTGATATCTCACCCAGAGTCGGCATATCCAGACAGCAGATGAAGACAACATTGACTGATCTTTTCCCTTCACATGACCAAAACCAGGCTCAGGCTAGGCCTTCAGATGAACTAGCTCTTCATGCTATCTTGTCTAGGTTTGCAAAATGGGAAAGGTAGAACACTGAGTAAAGGAAGTTATTTCACTACTTCTCATTTCTGAATAAACCTTCTCATTGGTTTACGTTCAAACAAACGAATTGTATGAACCTGCAAAAGGAGCTCGCCACTGTTAGCACAACAGATGGAAGGCCAGTCCCAAGCAAGCATGCCTGAGAGTCAGAAGGAACTGGAGTATGTGAAAAAGGCCTTACAGGAAGAAGAGCCAGGCCTGGCAAGAGAGTCACTGCTGAGGTTTGTGTCCTGTTATTGTTATCAGAGTTTCCAAGCAAACCAAGCCATCGAGTGGATCAACTTTGGACTATAAACAGCAAGTCCCTTCTTTGGACGAAGGCAACAACATCACCTGCTCAAACCACCTTC
>VZUA01035506.1:40310-62482 GCA_013401035.1 Horornis vulcanius | reverse complement strand
TATTTCACTTAAATAGTATTCAGTTATGTGAATTAATGCACATTCTTATTTTCTGGCTTTTGCATGCACTGATCTGATTACACAGCAGCTGAGGCCTCTGGGCTATTACAACTATGGCAGCAGCATGACACCACCCTGATAAAGGCAGACATGCTCAAGGTTTACTCTTGCAGACTTTGCAGCTCATCCTGCTGCTCCAAAGCTACCATGCCCAGTGACTCACCACTCCTCCCCACTGCCAAGGAGGATGTTATGGTTTGTGGTCTGTGCTTCACATCCGGCCCAGGCAGGAGAAATCTGCTGCTGGTCTGGTGCTGCCAACACTCTACCTGCAGCGCTAGAGAACATTTTCTGGAGCAGAAAGAACCCCCAAGCTTTATTTCAGAGCAAGGACTGGCTCTTGATTCTTTGAGTTAGTTGTGCCAACAGGAGATGGAACAACTGGACAGAAAAAGATTAAAATTCAGAGTAGTTCCCCACCTGCTTCTGCTACTCATGCTGAAAAGCCAATCGGGCTTTTTGGAATTGGTGACAGGCCAGACTTGCTTGTTGCATTTGAGTCACTCCCTGTAGCCAGCCAGATTATATTTAGCTCTGAATTGTCAATCTAAAGTTTCCAGGCTGGAAAAAGTGAACAGCATTGCTCTGGAAAGAAATAAGTTTCATCTGTGCTCCTTTGCAGCAGGAGAAGGAGGGCGACTCATGACTGGTCCACACTGGTGCCTGGGTTATAAATGTACTACTGGACATAAGAGATTCTTAAAGTAGGATTCACCTCCACACCTCAGCTGTCTTGGAGCAGAAATGGCCAAACTTAGACAACTCACAGCAATCTATTTTTGTTGCTAAAAATCCACGGACAAGATAATCCTGGAAGCAACAAATATCTAGGCAGAGCTCCACTCTACACCTTCCACGTGCTTGGAAAATACTCTCAAAGCCTTATCATCTCTACGCTTCCTGTTACTCTTATTACAACTTCAGAAACTTGTGGTGAAGAACCATCCCTCCATATTTATAAGGAAGAGACAAAGACCTCTCTGCTCTCCATTTCTTTCTGGCGTTACACAGGTTCAGTGTAACTGACCGGCTGTAAGGGATATGAAGAGGGGTGAGGGGAGAATGCATTCAGAAGATCCCTCTTTTCTGAGGAAAGTGATTTGAATCACATGTTTTCTGAAGTGGGCTGCATTCCAACGTGTACAAGGGAACAGTGAACACAAGTATCAAGTGAAGGCATTCAGAGCCACACGAACACAGATGGGGATCGCAGTTGCCACTGAAAACCAGTATTCAAATTATCAGCCATGCGTCCATGGACTTCACTACTGGTGATTACAGTGCTGGATAGGGTGTCACATGCCAAAGCCACCCTTTATGCTTGACTCGCCCACAGCATAGTTTGCAGCACTAAGATTATCCTAGAAATTCATATATAGAAAATTCTTCTACAACAATGGCAGTTTTCAGAAAGGCAGAACTCCATTATCCAGTTTCGCTCAGATCTGCTGGCACGCTGCTCTCGATAACACAATAGCTAAAAACTAAAAAGGAAAAAACAGGGAAATGTCATTTTAGAACAGAGACTGGGGGAAAAGAGAGCTGTGTAACAGCTCTTGAAGTCACCTTACTGTTGAAACACCAACACTGCTACTGGCCTTATTTACACAGAGGTCAGAACACAACGGGACAAATTTGTGCTCAGGCAAGGAGGCTGGAAGTCTTTCAGAGATGCAGAGAAAAGGTAAGTGACCAGCCATTAAGTATGTTACAAGATACTTTCTAAATATAATTCCCTTTAGCAGGGATTTATGAGACCTCAGATACCTAAAAATGTAATGCACAGGAACCACCAGCGTGGCAAGGGTACGGTGACTTGAGTTTATACTGCTCAGAGGACTTAGGGAAGAAAAATTCTTTTAGGGTTGGACATAAAACTTCTCTAACTCTGAAAGCAGTGAGTGTGGCAGAACTAACAGCATTTGGGGGTGCCAACAGCACAGAGCAGCCCAGCTGGATGATCTCCTTTGTTTTCTATAGTGACAAGGTACAAGCCTGGTGGGATGCTGTGACCTCCAGTGCAGCTGGGACAAGGTGACAAGGAAAAGCCATCACCCAGATTCACTTTCCTTCAGCATCCACCTAGATACAAAGTAGACACAAGGAAAACAAATACACTGAAAAGAAACATCCTGGATGGCTGCAGGGACAAGGACATTGTCCTGTATCAATCAGACCATGGGACAATGTATTGGTAGAAGCAGCCTCAGGAGAGCAGAGATGCTGGGGGTGCAGTTGTCCTGGCACCTACCCCTGGCCAGCAGAAACAGATGAAGATGAAATACTTTCTTTTTTTAAACTAGATTCATATTTCTAGGCTCTGCCCTACATGCATCACAAAACAGGTCAGAATTCTCACACAGGAGCAGGAAAACACAAAAAGCTCTGCTTTCAGTGAGTTATCACATCACCTCTTCTTGTCAGGTTGTTTCATACCTGCGCACTTGTGCACAGCCTTACAGCAGGAGAGGGGGAGGATATACAGCTGTAGCATATGGAAAAAAGAGCTTGGCAAGGCACACCCTTTGTGTAAGGCAAGTAGCCTCCAGCAGCACAAGCCCAGAAATAGGATAGGCCCCATAAAAAGCAAAAGCAAGATAGCTCCAACCTCATATCATCTCCATTTTAGATGACCGTCTTGGGGTGATTATTCAGCAGTTGCTGTCACATCTGTTTCTTTTGCATGTGACCAGGCAAGTCTGAACAAAGACACTGAGTAGGAGACTGGCAGTCATTGAGAACATTTTTTATTTGGAGCAGCTCAGTTAGGCTGAAATAAGCATGAAAATTCCTTCTTAGAAGGCCTCCACCTCAGCCCAAGCAGTGGGCAGGTTAGAGCACTAAAAATTTGTATTAATTTAAATAACTTCAAAGATGAAGTTCTGCCTCCTCTCTCCCCACACTTTGTGCTTCACTGAGGTAATAAAGCTGCAACTACAAGTAGCACATAAAACTGTAAATAGCACATTGTCTTGGGGGATAGCCCTCAGCATCCATGGATTTAGCAATGCTTCTGCACCTACTGTTGCTCACTTGCACAGCTTTGAGAACAAGAGACAGATTCCTGCCTGCAGAACTGCCAGACCTTTATGAAGTTATGCACCAATATTATTATGCAACATGTTTTAAAAATTATGTGTTTTGCTTGCTTGTTCTTAATCTTTCATCAAGCATGAGAGAAATTAAGCATCTTGCTGCCCTGGAGCCTTTGTTTCAGCAAAGGGAATCACTACAAGTACATCAGCTAAGGTGATGGTCTGGGGAAGAAACATGGAAAAAAAAATGACACAGTTGTTCACTGCTGTGGTTGTAGAGATGGACAGTAGATGCTTTGAAGAAGTGGCAAGGGAAAGAGACATCAAACCTCAGGCTGCAAGGAGAACATTATTCCAAGACAGAATGAGCTCTCTGATGCAGCATTCTGAAATTCAGCACGCTTTTTTCAAACTGTCAGATTTAGAAGCTAATTTTTAGCAAGTACATGGCAACAAAAGCCTAGATGAAATTACATTAATTTAAAGTAGTTAAGTTTGAACTACATGATAGAGAGGCCTTGTCGGAGTAGGTGGAAGAATTTCACTTATTAACCAAATTGACTGTTTGAGGGAGCTTGCAAGATGTGGGAGGCACTGAAGGCCCCGATTTTAATAAAAATTCATACAGGACTCACAATGACAGGGCCCTGCCTCAGGGTAAGAACAGGGAGTCCAGTTTCTCTATAACTGGGAGAAAGGGCAGACTTTTGTCAAGATCTTGGTTCTTATCAACAATCTACTGCAACAGAGTTGTAGGGAAAAAAAACAAAAGAAAAGAAAAAGCAGACAAGTCCAGAGTCCTTCTTAAAGGAATTTGCAGGAAGAGAGTGTGGCTGATACCACCAGCCTGTATTTGTGGAGTGGCACTAATTTACAAGTTTTAGTTTCTTGTTCACTAATTTATTATTTTCTACCCAGTCCTGTAGGCTGAAAGTAAAATCTGCATTACTGCAAGGCACAGAACTTCATTTACAGGTAACAGGAGCTACAGGAGACAAACGGAGGGAGAAAGGCAGGGACACGATGCAGTAAAGATCATTACAATTCCACTATGCTCATGGTAAGGTTATTCTACACCTTGTGGAGAGAAGGTGAAAGGCTGGAGAGGTCAGCTTTGTTGTAGGAGGGGCAGTAAACTAAAGCTGTGGCACAGAGCACTGTATTTCCAGTGTCAAGAAAGCTGTAGGCTGTAATTTCTGTGTCAGCCCAGCACAACCACAGTACTGCAATAGCTGAAAATATTATCTTTGCATTTCGTCTCTCTATATAATTAGATGCTTAATGAGCAGGTAGAATTGGTCATGGGCTAAGTTTAGTTTTGATCACAGGAAGACCACTCCATTAGTGGTTCCAATAATCCTGCCCTTAGGCCTGGACACAGCCCTGGAGTTCCTCAAAAGCCATGATTCATCATTTATCAGGGGTTCCTGCCCATTATAGAACGAAGAGAAAGACAACTTAGTCATCAATTTAAATTTATCAGGAGAACTTTCTTTACCTTTCTTCCAAAGCCACAGGCTGGCCAAACGAAAAATATTTTTATTAAAAGAAATGGATGCTTTTTCTCTACTGAGGTATTATCCCATTTCGTTTAGAATTCTTCTCCCATCTGATTTTATTTCTGTGATAGAAGAATCAGGTTCATAATATACCAAAGGCTCTAAGACATGCAATAAAAAAAAATAATTGAGATAAATATCCCACTTCAGGTCTTATTCATATATAAGTTCTCAACACAGAGGGTTATCACTCAATACTAAGATATTATAATTGCAGTTCTGATATTAGTTTCCATCTTCTGTGGCTCTCTTACTGCTCCACCTCCCACCTCAGCAGATTAGTAGGAAATAAGTGGGAGATAAATCTCCCTTGATCTGAAGAAAAGCAATCAAGAGTTCAAAAGGAGGAATTTAGGAGGGTGAGTAAACACTGGTGCAATCATTGTTTTTATGACTGGAGATACCAGAATTATTTACATTCTTTTCCCATCTTCTTGGGCAGAAGAGCTGCTTCCCAGGGACACTGTGATTTACCTGTTCATCGTGCTGCAAAACAAGGGTAATGAACACACAAGTCTAGAACGAAGTGGCAGAAGAACAGCAAGACCATGGAAGTCTCATTTTGCCAGCCTAGTAGTCTGTAAAGACCACTCAACATATCCCCACCAAAATACACAAGAACAAGGCCTACGCCACTACAGTGAACCTGAAACCATCACAGGCATCAAGAAAATGCAGGAATCTGAGCCCATCCTTCCACAGAGCACAGGTCAAAGTCCCCTGTGAGCCAGGGAGCCTTTATCAACTTAGATGCTGGGTCAACAGCTTCAGAAGCCCTAACAGGATGCAGAATGCTCACCCCCCCTCCCCCCAAAAATTTGATTTAGGGGAATCATTTTAAGCCTCTGCAACATAAGAGATAAGATGTACTTCAGCCAAAGCCACGCTGGCCTGGTGGCTGGGCAATTCTCCAATTTAAGCATTTGTGTGTTGCTTATTGAGAAGAGTGGAGTATTTCAGTTTTCATATTAAAAGCTTAATCATCATTTCTGCTGCATGTCTTGCTTAAGAGCTTTCTGACCAAAGATCCTAGAGCAGTACCTGAAATAGAGTCACATAGCCTTTGATTCAGAAGGTGATTATAAGGTTATTTCCTGGTTCCCTTCAGGAACGCTGGGTGTGACACAACATTGTACCAGCAGATGGTCCTACCTCGAAGGTCTGAATCCTGCCCACCAAAACGAAATTACGGCATACCTTATTTATTCTATAGCGATTTTTTTCTGCATGAGCTAGTTCAGAAATAAGAACGGGTTGCCCAGGACCTTACTTTAGAACAGTAGTAGAGAGCAGAATTTATCTACGCTTTTTTTAAAATTCAAAGCTGAGCTTGTCTCAGCCTGAGCAGCCCCGCTGGGCAGGTTCAGGAGGAAGCACAGATCGCTGCGCAGGATGCGGCTCCGTTTTCCGCGAGCAGCGACATCCCGAGCATCGCTGCCTTCTGCCAGGCGCGGTGTCCGCAGCCTCCAGGGCACAGGGCTGGAGGAGCAGCCCGTGGGAAAGGGAGATAACAAACAGGCACCGGTCACACCCCACCAACACACCACAAACGCGACTGCTACCGAGCCCCCCGGCCAAGGGAGGCTGTGAACCAGGCCTCTACATTTTTAAACGACACCAGAGGTTTAAGGAGGGGCGGAAGGGGAAAAAGGAGTGGAAGAGGACAAGGGGAAAAGAGGGAAAAGGAGGAAGGGAAAAGGCAGCTCTCCCCGCTCCGTACTCTCACATCCCGCCTGGGGCCGGCCGGGCGCTTTCCCGTGGCACCGGGCCGGGTCGCAGGGCCCCCCGCCCGGGGACCGGGGCCACCCCAGCCCGCCGGCCCCGGCCCTGCCCGGCCGCACCGCGAGGCCGCGCACTGACCCCACGATGGAGACGAGCGCGGCGGCCACCATCAGGTAGTTGGTCTGGTAGTAGAGCAGGTTGCTGACCACCCGGTTGTTCCATTTCGAGATGTCCTTGAGGTCGGGCAGGGCGAAGCGGTCCGAGCCGGGGAAAAAATCGTCCCAGGCCCGCAGCGGGGCCACCTGCACCTCCATGGCCGCCGCCGCCGCCGCGCAGGCTCGGGAGAGCCGGGCACCGCCCCGGGGCGGCTCCGGCACCGAGAGTGGTACCGACAGCGGCACCGCAGCGACAGCGGCACCGACAGCGGCACGCGAGCGAACCAGCAGCAGCAGCACAAGTGACAGGCGTGTGTCACCGCCCAGGGCTGGCAGCTGACAGGGGCTGCTGTCAATAATCGCTGTAAATTCATTGTTCCTTCAGCGAGTGGTGATGCACGTTGAGCGTTCACGTGGCGAAGCCACTTGGCATCATCTGTGAAGCCAGGGATGAGTGGGGAGGGCACCACCAGAAGTGTCAGAAGTGTCAAGGAGGCACTGCGGGGTGTCCCATGGCAGAGGGGCTCTGCTAGAGGGGTTGATGTCTTCAGGCTGAATTTTCTGTCTTCAGGCTGAATTTTCCGTCTTCAGGTTGAATTTTCTCACCTTTTTCAAAGTAACTGATGTCTTCTGATAATTTCTGCAACAGAATTTGCCTAATGAAAAAAAGAACTTTGGGTTTCAGGCATTGCGTAAGATTACATCACCTAAATAAATATGCATTAGGAGGGCGGAGAATATGTAGTATATAGGCGGGTTCATGTAAATTTTACTATATAATAGATGCAACTTTTTACCCCATGGGGTGCTTGATTTTTGGAAACTTCCGCCTGCGCAGATTAAACAGTGTCTCCTTTCTAAACCAGACTCTGTGTTTAGAGAGCTCCTAAAATGGGCAACAGGGCGACTGTGCCTTTGGAGGCAAAGGTTGGTGCCTGCAGCTGTGGTGTTTTGACCCCCAGCAGTCAATGTTGGAACACTTGTGTTTTCAGGCTTTCACACTTCAGCCACCGTGGCTTGAGCACAGGCTGCCTGTGCATCACGCAGCACCCCGGGTTTGCTGTGCTACCACACTGGGTGTCAAAATCCTCCTCAAAATGTATGCAGGCTGGCACTTGCCTCTCACAGTTCCATCTGTGAAGGATTTACACCCCTAAAATTTGGGGGCCCAAGACTTGAATGCAGCCCAAGTTAGCCCTGCTCATCTGCTTCCTGGCCTGCACTCGTGCTGGTTTATGCGTGGTCCTTGCCCAGGGAGTGCTGATAAGACAAAAGCCATTGTGGTAGGCAGCGACCAGCCCGAGCCTGATCATATTTGGGTTCCAGCCTTCCTGAAGGCTTTAAGGCACCATGATCTCCACACACTTTGTCCTGAGGATCCCCTGCATGGCTCAGGAAGTTCTGAGTCCCGAGGATGCCACCAAGATGATTCAAGGGATGGAGCAGCTCTGCTATGAGGAAAGGCTGAGAGAATTGGGATGGTTCAGTAGAAGGGGAGGCTCTGGGGTGGCCTATTTGTGGCCTTCCAGCACCTGAAGGGAGGCTGCAAGAAAGATGGAGAGAGACTATTTACAAGGGCCTGGAGTGATAGGACAAAGGGGAACGGCTTCAAAGTGATGGACAGTAGGTTTAGATTAAATATTAGGAAGAAATGCTTCCCTGTGAGGGTGGTGAGGCCCTGCACAGGTTGTCCAGAGAAACTGCCCAGATGGCTGTCCCATCCTGGAAGTGTTCAAAGCCAGGCTGGACGGGGCTTGGAGCAACATGGGGTAGTGGAAGGTGTCCCTGCCCATGGCAGGGGTGGGCCGGGATGGGCTTTGAGGTCCCTTTGTGGCCAAACCATTCCGTGACTCTGTGATCATGAGAGGCGGGCGCACGGAGATCCCTGATCATGACTGTGATCATAAGGGTGCGGGCAGGCAGGACGGGAGGGATTCTCTGTGTCAGGGATCGGGGGGTGTCCGGGAGGGTCCCCGCAGTGTGTCGGTGCCGGTTATCGCCGCTCCGGCCACTCTCAGCACCCTCACTTCGGCCGCTCCGGCCGCTCCCGGGCCGCGCTGGGCCCGCCGGGCCCGGCCCCGCCCGCCGCTCGCGGGGCACTGTGGGAAGCAGAGGGAACTATGGCGGATGGTGAGGAACCGTAAGTGCCCTGTATGTGTGTGCTCGGCCGGCCCTGCCCCGGGCCCGGGGTCCCCTCTCCCTCCTCCCCGGTCTCTGTAGCGCGATACTGACCCTTCTTTTATTCTCTCTCTTTTAGGGAGAAGAAAAGAAGGAGGCTAGAGGAGCTGCTGGCGGATGGGTTAGTGCGGGGCTGCGGGCCAGCGGGGCAGGGGCAGCGCTTGCTGGGGCGGGGGGAGGTGAGGGCGAGCCGCAGCCCCGCAGGAGCTGAGGGCTGGGAGGAGGCTGCGGGGCCCGCGGGAGGCGCGGGCAAGGGAGGAGGGAGCCCCAGGAAAGGTGGCGTAGGTGGGGCAGGGCCCTTGAGCAGCGAGGACCGAGGGAGAGGAACTTGCCGGGGAGAGGAGCGAGGGGCTGCCCCGGAGCGGGGGGAGTTGCGGGCTCGCAGCTTGGCATGGTGTGCTGAAGAGCTTGGTGACGAGAGGGGGAAAAGCTGCCTTGCCGGTCAGGGACCTGGGAGGGCCGCTAGGCTAGAAGCAGGTGACTTAAGTTTTGGCCGAAAATTAAAAACTCAGACTGCAGAACAGTTGTCTCTGCACATTAAAACTCTTTAAAATCCACGCACCTGCCTTAATGGCCGGGAAAACGAACGTTGAGAAATCTTTAACATCATCTGCTTCCATCCCTTAACTGCTCCATTCCATGTGCTTGTGTCCCTCTACCCCGGGGTCACCAGGCTGGCATTCCTGGGCACTGGCAGTGCATGCGTGTCGGGATGAGGGTCACAGCATTCCCTGGGCATGTGGGATGGCAGGGGTGCATGCCGAGTCCCCCGAAAGCATGGAGCTTTGGAGATGTGAAGGTGGCAGGGAAAAGTCTGAGCTTAAAGCAATATAAGGACTGTGGTGCTCTGATATCTCAAACAAAATTTAAAATGAAAATAACTCAGTGAAATAAAGAAGAATGTTGTTGAACTCTTATACCTGGTCGTGCTGTAACAGCACGAAAAATAAACACTTGAAAAAACGGTCTCTGAAATAAAACATAAAATCTCAGGTTGAGTTACTGATGTTTTTCAGATCTCCACAATGTCCAATCCTCTAAAAAACAAATTGTAGTACAATTACAAAAGTGAAACTAGATCTTATAATTTTTATCACTTAGGGAGGAAAATACACAGAAAAACAGAAAAGGAGTGCTTCTGTTTAGCTGTTTATAAAAGAATAAAAAAAAAACCCTCTTAATGTCACCAAACACAGCTTCTACACTCGTTTCCAGAAATGCTAAAAGCTATAATTTCTATAGAAGCAGTTTTTGTGATGTCTGTTGACCCATTTTATTTGCTTGAGTAAGTGCTTAATGCACTTCCTGAAATCTGGTGTGCAGCAGATGAGGGGTTCTGCAGAGGGGGTGTTGTGTTTATTTACACCATTTCCCATTATGTGAAATATCTGTATTTTCACATTATTGTGAAAACTGGAGGAGATATGAAAGTGCATCCGAGGTCAAAATTCACATAATTATGAATTCACATAATCTTTGTAAGTCTTATTTAACTGCTCATGTAGTAACTTCCCCCAACAGTTAATGAGGAGAGTTCAGTCTGCAGTCAAATTATCACAGAATCCTAGAATGGTTTGGGTTGGAAGGGACATAAAAGATGATCTTGTTCCAACCCGCTGCCATGGGCAGGGACATTGCAGGTGAATTATGATTTATTTATTCCTGCAGTTTAGAGAAGTTTTCCCCTGTTACTGAAAATCTTTTGCAAATTCAGTTGCCTGTAAGTTCAGTTACTATCAGCATACCATGTTGTCCAAGTTCTGAATTTTGTGAAGATAAAGGAACTCTAGATGTTTTCACCACATTTACCTTTTATTTTGAGATGAGTTATGAGGAAGTTATAATATATTCTAAACATTACCCAGTGCTTTTCATAGTGCTTCATAGGAGAAAGCAGAGAACACTTTATCAGTGGTGGCAGATCCTTTGCTACTCAGGATTGGCAGAGCTCTTTTATAATGAGCTTTGTTTTATATTCATGTAGAACATAATCATATTTATTGAGTGGGACTCCTATTTATTTAATAGGGAAGTAGGTATTGATCTTATAGTAGAAAAGTACTTGAGAGAAAATTCCTTGATTTTGAACTATCCCAGTAAGTCTCTTTAAAATTTAAATCTATACTTATGTACTATTAAAAGTGACCTGCAAAAGGAGAAAAAGTGGAGTATTTGATGTAAAATTCTGCCTTGGAAATTTAAAGGACAATAACTGCAAACATTCCTTTTTTTCAAGTGAGACTGTTACTGCAGACAGGCCTGGGGATGCCTGAAAAATGGGGCAGTTCTAATTCCATGGTACCACTTGAAAAGATTAATATCTTTTAAAAAATATTGATCTAAATAAACTGCCCTGGACATTCAGAGGATCATGTTGGGGCACGTTACTGTACTTTATTCAGAGCCTCACAATTGCAGTTACAGATTGATAAGTCTATCAAAAAAAGACACAAGACTTGACTGACAAAAAAATCACCCTCAAAATCTAATGGAACAAATTCTTTTTCTGTGTCCTCTCCAAATTTGAGGGAAATAAAATAAGACTAGACTCTTTTTTTACTGCTGGTCAACTTTTACTAGTAACAATTAAATCAGTGGGTTTATTGAAATGCCTGGGTTATTTCTCTCCTCTGTACATGTTTATATTATTGCCTTCTAGTTCCACAAATAAAACCCACTCATGCAAATGCTCATGTGCATAACTTAGAGGTCTAGAGAATATGCAGATGCATTTGTACGAATGGTCAATAATTAGGTGCTCTTTGTAAAGTTGTAGGTGTGGCTTTTCCTGTCTGATTTTGCAGCTGAATTTACTGTGTTCTGTGCAGAATGGCTGTTGATGGTGGGTGTGGGGACTCTGGAGACTGGGAAGGTCGCTGGAACCATGTAAAGAAGTTCCTGGAGCGATCTGGACCATTCACACATCCCGATTTCGAGCCAGGCACTCAAGTGAGAAAGACTTAATTTCAAATATCTGTAGAGTGTGTTGCAAATTAATGTCAACAGGTTCATTAATTGACCACCAGCAATGTGTGACTACTAAAGCTGCATGAAAAGCTGGTGTTTTAATCAATTGAACTTTATGGTCCTAGAAGAACACGTTGTGTTCTTTTTATAAGTTTGTATTCTTAAGTTGCACACTGTCAACTGCAAGCTTGCTGTCATCATATATAAATATATAGTAATGTATGAATTATGCTGGGTTTGAGTTTCACATGAAAAATGGCAGCATTTTTATTTCCTTTTTTAAGTGATTTGATACAGTGGGGAATTTATTGTACTTGAAATTCGTGTTAACATGAGTACTTTGAGTACTGGATAAGATGTGTAGTAGGGTAGACTGTTTTAAGTATTTTTTCTGCTTCTTTTGTTGTACATTTTGTTTCAAAGCTTATGGTTGAAAGTGTTTTCCTGTTCCCTTTTTAATGTACTGTTCCATTATTTACTAGTTGGAGACTGGGGTGAAGTAGAACAGTTCACAGAAAGCATTTATATACTTAACATTTTCAATTCTTTCTGTCCAGCAACGTTGTGTATCCATTTAGAATTATTTTGTATTATATATCAGTGAAATATTTGAAGAAGAAAAACATTATCACCTTAAACCAAATAATAGTAAGAGTGGACCTTGTTTTTTTCATGGCCACAAGTAATATAAAAGTAATGTACTGATATCAGCAAAGGTCTTGATTCTCTCCAAGTGGGGATGTAGGAACTGCATGAAGTCAACAACTGAGTAAAGTCCAACATGTAAATTACTCCTGCAAATGCAAAGTTGCTTTATCTGTAACTCACTAAGCACTGAAAATTTATGGTAACATGTTTGTAAGGGTTATGAAACAAAGGACAAATTGTACTAATTTTTTGTTTTGTGTTTTCTTCAGGCCCTTGATTTTTTGTTAAGCACATGTAAAGTACTAGTTATTGGAGCAGGAGGATTAGGATGTGAACTCCTGAAAAACCTGGTAATTACTGTGTTTTCACCCTTTTCTTCTTAGAATCTTCTCTGTTTCTTTTTCTTTTTTTTTTTTTGCTTGACAAAACTATCTTTTTTAATTGGCTAATTTTGCAGTTTGCGTTGTATATAGCTACAAGAATTTTAAGTTCTAATCAACATATATAAAACACATGTTAATAAAGCTGAAGAATGCACTTGAAATTTGGCATTTGCATATGTTGCATGTTATTTATTCAGCTATCTCAGAGTTTGTCTTGAGGTACATCAGGCTGCTTTGTATGAAGAGTAACCAAAAGTTCCTGTGCAGCCTCAGATCCAGTCTGATATTGGTGATTTTCCCTAACTTCCAGATCTAGAGAAATGAAGTCAACTAAGGACAAATCATGCTCTTAATGCTAGGAAGTATTGTTTGGAATGCAAGAATTTAATTACCCTTCAATTTTGATTTTTATCCTCACAAGCATCCTTATTTGTCTCAGTGTATCACTGTTATGATCCCATTTGAGTTTGGTAGTTTGGACGATTACTCTACTTCCCCATGTTTCCATTTCAGAACAAGGATTTCTCTGCATCCCTTATTATGCGTGAGATAGCTCTGTTTGTTCAGAAAATGTAAAGGGATAAGTTTCAAAGTCTTTATGTATAAAAAGATGGAGTCTTAAAGGAAAAAATGTATTTTGTATGTAACTCAAATTTTTTAGAGTCACTTCAGAGTGTCACAACTCATTTCTTTTCTCTAAACCCTGTGTTTTACAGCATTTATTTCCTTTTAACTGCAGTTCACATTGTTTCTTTCTGTGTGACTGATGTTACTTCTTTATCAGATCAAACCTACAATACAGTTTAAAGGCAATTTTACTGTAAAATTGTCAGATGTAGTAATGGCCTGCATGCAAATGGAGATGAGGCAGAGCTTCTGTCAAGATTCTGTGTGTTCTTGGACAGAGAGCTGATTTTTGTGTTTGCCTTCTACTTCAGCATTGAATCCCATGAGGAATGCTGCCTTGTTTTGAGCTTTGGTATCTGGGTCATTTATGCCAACTGTGAAAATGGTCAATGTCCCAAACCTTTACAGAAATTTAAAAAAAGCTTTTTAAAGGAAATAACCTTTGTTTTTCCTATTCCTGCCAAGCATGGAAGTGTTTATGGTATTTGTTTAAATTCTATGCTTTTTTCCCCCAAATGGACCTTTTTGATTTATTCCAGCCATGAAGGAATCCTGCAGCTTCCCCTTATAGATCAGCCAACTGTTGGCTTCCCTGTGTTAGCATTAGGTAGGCAAAGCAATATTGCCTTCAGGAGAGCATTGTCTTTGACTCTTGGAATGTTATTAATTCCATCTGTCTGAATACCAGCATTAGCAGCCCAACAAAACCCCTTTGAACAAAGATTGACCATGTACCTGTCTGCACAGGCAATGAGGAGCAAATTGTTCCTCCAAAGGCTGCTGTTTTGGCATGTGGAGTGAATTCTGGAGCTTTGTGAGCATTTAATTTCCTGTTAAATGTAGCTGACCTTCTCTTTTCCCAGGCACTGTCTGGCTTCAGACAGATCCATGTTATTGACATGGATACTATAGATGTTTCTAACCTTAATCGACAGTTTTTGTTTCGGTGAGTGATATTTTATACTTTCACAGTTTAACTTAAGTGTTTTTTCAAATGTACCTAAATAAAACATGTTAATGTGTTCCTTGTTTTGGTTGGACAAGAGGTCATTAAAGATTACTGGGCCTTCATGTCACAATAGTACTCAGAATTAACTAAGTGTTGTGTGGGGTTCCTTCTTATTTTGGGATCTGTGGCATGAAGGAAATCAACCAATCCTTGCCATTCCAGTACAGCTAGTGACTAATGGAAAAGGTGACCCCAAGGGAAAAATGCACACAGACTGAGAGCTCAGATTTTCTGGTACCTTTTTCATCCAAATATAGTGAAAAATCGCTGGATTTTTTTGGTGCTGATAACCATAGTTAATTCTGAGGCTCTCACATCTGATGCTTTACATGGATCATGGAATGGTTTGGGTTGGATGCCTTAATATTACCCAGTTAAATAAATTGTCCTAACAATTAGCCTCTTAATTCAGTATTGCAATGTGTAGAGATTGGAAAGACAAAACCTGCTAAAGTAAAGCATTTGGAACTGCTTTGGTTTTTCCCAGACCAAAGGATGTGGGGCGCCCAAAAGCAGAAGTTGCAGCAGAATTCCTGAACAGTCGCATTCCCAACTGTGCTGTTGTACCGTATCCTTTCACAGAGAAGCCCTGAAGGCTTCAATATCCTAGAAAACTCTGTAGGTGGTAAGAATATCTAAAGTATTTTGCTGCCATCCTGTTTCTCATGCAAGAAAGAGCACATTCATTCAGCTGGTGAGTTGAGAATTCTTTCTCCGTGCCATTAGCATACAGGGAATCTGCATGGGAAAGGCTCAGAAATTGTTTTGTATTTTTCCACTCAGTCTTTTTATTCAGGTGCAATATTGTTATTTTCTCTGAGATACTGGAATTTTTCACCAGTGAGTTTTGAGTAAGCACTGGTAGGAGGCATTAGTTTATAAACATGGAGCAGACTATTCCATTGTGCCCTTTACTAGTTTTGTGATGTGTTACAGCTTCAGCTGTGGGAATTTGAATCTCAGATCACATAGTTTTTTTAGAAAGTGTTGTGTAAAATTACAGTAATAAATTAGATAATATTTTTGCTTTAGGTTAGCAAATTGAAAGCATTAAACTTAACTATAAATATATTCCTTTACTGGGCATGCATTCAGATATTTTAAAAAGATTCAAGACATGGATGAAAGCTTTTATCGACGTAAGTGGAATTTGTCTGCCTGACAAACACCCACTGGTGCTTTAGGGGAACCTTGTAGATGTTGCTGCTCACTGCTTTTCCTGATAGTTTGCTTACTAATTATTTTAGTCTTCCACAGTATACTGGAAGTAGAAGTAACATGTAAATACTATTTAAATACATGTGTGATACAGGTAATCTAGGGGAGATAGCTAAGCTACAGTCACTGTCCCTGTTATGGACAGAATACTTTGCTTGTCTTAGGAAGTCTGCATTAGAATATATTTTGAATGTTTTTTTTTCTCTCTAGAGTTTCATATTATTGTTTGTGGGCTGGACTCTATAATTGCAAGAAGATGGATAAATGGCATGCTGGTAAAGTTTTCAGTCTTCTTAATGTCTGATTATTGCTTGAGTTTAGATTACTAGAATTAAACATACTTGTACAGAATGTGTCATGGGAATGAATGAGGGCTGTTGCAACTCACAGCTTTCTGTGCCTATTTCTGTTTTCTTTCTGTGAGCAGGATGAAATACAGGCTCTCTTACCTGCCCTTTTCTTGAGAAGTGTTAGCCAGCATTTGTGCAGTGCCCTGCAGGGATAATTTCAAAGTTAGGTTACATTGCTTGTGGCTTTCTGCAGTCAGCCTTTGAAAATCGAGAAAACAAGCTCCAGAGCTGCTCAGGGTGCTCTCATTGTGAATCTTTTCCTCGTTACCCAAGCAGTATTTTTCATGCTGCAACTTGTAAATGCCATTATTTGGAGCTGCACTGTTACAGAATTCAGTGACCAGAAAGCTGGTAGTTTTATCATTATGAATTTCTTTATAAAACAATGATCTGTATTATCTACTTCTGTTAAAAGAAAAGAAAATACAAAAGCAAAACAATGAATCAAGAATCAAACCTTCAACCAACCATTTGTTCTGAAGAACTATAAGAGCATATATAGCAAATAATAGCATTTATCAGGGGAGTAAGGGGAGGAGGTAGAGGGTGAAGGTGGTTGATAAGGTCTTGTGCACTGACAAATAAGTAGTATTTTATATACCCTTAAAATAAACTGTATAGTAAGCACTCAGTAGTTGGGTGTACCTTTAAGAATAAAGTTTTAGAATTTTTTTTCTTCTTGCAACTTGTTTAAAAATCCAAACCAAACAAAAACCAACACCCCCCACCCTCCTTTATTCGTTAGATGTCATTTTTGCACTATGAAGATGGTGTCCTGGATCCGAGTTCCATCATACCTCTGATCGATGGAGGGACAGAAGGGTTCAAAGGAAATGTTCGTGTAATTATTCCTGGTATGACAGCGTGTGTTGAATGCACACTTGCTCTTTACCCACCACAGGTAATTCAGCCAGTGACATTGCCATTTTCCATATCCCTCTGCTTTGCTGGTTTCTTTTCTTAGTGCTTCATCTAATGTATCATGATTTCCTCTGGCTTTCCTCCTCTCCTGCCCAACCAGGTCAATTTTCCCATGTGCACCATTGCGTCCATGCCCAGACTGCCAGAGCATTGCATTGAGTATGTCAGGATATTGCAGTGGCCAAAGGAACAGCCTTTTGGAGGTAATTAATGTATTGTACTGCTGCTAAATGAACATTTCTCCTTTTAATTAACTTGAGTTGAGTGTACACTTTTAATAAAACAATCCTGCCTCTTAACCTGGTGTGGTTCGTTGTCATATTGAATCTAAGCCTCCTCTGAGCTGGAGATGGATTTTCTCTTCTTGATCTCACTCTCCAGTTCCATATTTGCTCACGTTTCTCATGCTGCACAGTGTCTTTCCTGAATTAAAATGTAACCTGTAAACAGCTCTATAATTGTGCAGTGATGATAGTTTGTGTACAGGATGTGTTAAAACTAAAGATGTTTGTAGAACTAATACCTGGGTTATTTAAAATGTCAAGTTTCAGTAGCTTCACGGGGTATTAATTTTAAATTAAAACAGGGTTTTTTTAGACGAAAAGAATGCTGTGTTTCTGAAGAACTTTTATAATTGCAATTTATCTGTAAATTCTTTACTGTAGAAGGAATTGCATTGGATGGAGATGACCCTGAACATATACAGTGGATTTTCCAGAAGGCATTAGAAAGAGCATCACAATTTAATATTAAAGGTGTTACCTACAGACTCACCCAAGGTAAGGGGATGGCATTTCACCAAGTTGTGGCATTTGCACCTAGGCTGGATTGGCATTCTTTGTATTTGTTATGACTAAGCTGGCAGCTGTGCTGAGAGTTCTCCTCACCCTTAAAACAGAAACAAGCAGATTGTTTCCTGTGCCAGCACAAATATTTTTATGACGAATTAGATGTTTGGGCATTCATGATGAATCAGAGGAACTTATCTGAGATAAAACTGAACATTCTTTTTGCAATTTTATTTTTAACTTGGAGGAGCTCCACAGTTTACTTTACATGGTGACCACTCTTGCTGGGTCAAAGAGCAGAAACAAAAGGTCTTGATTGTCTTTTTTAGCAATAGCAACATTTTGTGCCAGTTCAGGCTGGTTAAGTCTGTAGTGTCTGTTCCTCTCTGCTGTCCCTGCCTCTGTTCACATGCAAGTGCAGTATGCTGATGACACTCATTTAATCAGCATTTTAAACTCTAAACAAATAGAAAACTATCTTTCCTTTGTGCATTTCTCCTGTTAAACAGGAATAGATCAGAGTTTTAATTTCCAGTTCTAAATCCAGAATACTTGCTTTCAGAGTTTGTTCAGTAGTTCTCTTTGATACCTGCTTTTTTTCTAATGTGCTTGATCCATTCCTAAAATAAAAAAGTGCTGAGGTACTGCAGCAGCATGCCATTATACCTGTTTGTTACAGAAATTCCTGGACACTTGAAAGTACCTTTGTACCAACCCTTTGAAATTATTCTGTCTGAATGTAGTCCCTCAATAGAATTTCTTGGAAAACCCAGAGCTGTATGTTTTGTTTTTCTTACAGGGGTAGTTAAACGAATTATTCCAGCAGTAGCTTCTACAAATGCAGTAATTGCAGGTATGCTGAAAGAACTTATTTCGCTTCTGCTTTATTGATTTGAGACTTTTGTGGGACAGCAATTTGGAATTGAGAACTTGGAGAGATAATAGTAATTTTTAAATGCCTCTGATTTATTCTTATAGTCTCATTTCTGTTTTTCTTAGACAAACTATGACTGGATAAATGTTACAACTCTGGGAGAGAGCAAAAGCATTTAAGACTGGGGAGAAAAATTGAAAACCACAGTACATAGAAAAATTGAAAACCACAGGCTTGACAATTGAAACCATAGGCTTGACATAGTCTCAGATTAGTGCCAAATCTATGCTGTTAATGCACAGAACTACCAGCTGCCTTCAGATGTTCATTTTTCTTTTTATATGTTGTTATAGTTGATTTTTTTGTCACTTTTGGTACAACTGTGTGATGTCTTCATGTCTGGTAGAGCTAGGTGAAGAATTTTTTTTTTTTTCTCATTCCAGCTGTTTGCGCCACGGAAGTTTTTAAAATAGCCACAAGGTATTTAATTTCTTATTAATAACAGACATGATTTCCAGCAGAATGCCATGTATCAACACTGACATACTTCTCATTACAGTGCATATGTTCCTCTTAACAACTATTTGGTGTTCAATGATGTGGATGGATTATATACATACAGTTTTGAAGCTGAAAGAAAGGTTAGTGCCACTAAAGGGTTGAAGGATTGTTTCTTTGATTTGCATTTTTGCACTTTGTGTTTATTTCTGAACCTCAGCATTGAATCAGTTGGCCTCTGAGTGGACACTGCAGAGTTACTGGTTTGCTACTTCTGCAGAGCAGAACTACAAAATAAGATCCTCAAACCTAAGATGACTCACAGGCAGATCTTCTCAAAAAGAGGTTATGGCAAAAATTGATCTGAAAGTTTGTAGTACTGGATTTTATGTCAGATGAAATTTGTTATTCATAAATACTTAATTTATGTATTAAGTATTTATGTTACTCCATTGTTGGGCGTCAATCAGTGACACACTTCAGAAGGAAGTGGGTTTTGTCATTAGTATTTGCAACTATTAATATTTCTAGAGCTAAAACTTCAAAAAAACCACAACACAAACACTTTTGAGACCTTACTAGCAGCATTTCTAAAATCATCTTTAACATAATGTGTATTCTTGTGCTGTTTTGTGGTAGGAGAACTGTCCAGCCTGCAGCCAGCTTCCCCAAAACATAGAGATTTCCCCATCAGCTAAATTGCAGGAGATCCTGGATTACTTGACAAATAATGCTTCATTGTAAGTTGAAACCATTTTGACTAATTTGATAATTTGTTAGTTTAGTGCTTAAAAAAGGTAATTTCTAAATGTATTTTTAACCTGATTGCCTGGTTTGTGTTTTGTTTCTTTGTTTGAAAATGTTTTATATATAGGCAGATGAAATCTCCTGCAATCACAGCAACTATGTATGGGGGAAATAAAACACTTTATTTACAGGTAATCTGAACATACATAATTGACTTTAGTATTCTGAATTCACTTAAATTTACTGAATTTGAAAAAAAATGTTTTGGGGTTTGTTTTTTTTTAATTTGCAGACAGTAGCTTCAATTGAAGAACGAACGAGGCCAAATCTTTCCAAGACACTAAAAGGTATTATGAAGCTGTTAGGTGTAGATTGTCAAGTTAGAGAAAAGTCAGTTTCACCCCCCTGTGTGGATATTTAGCTTTATCTTGCATTATGCAGCAGAATGTGCTTCATTGTCCTTTTACATTCAATACACATTCAATATTAGTTTCACATTTCTCAGGTATATCAATTGTTTAAAGGGGAAGTGCAGGCAGATGCACAGAACATTGCAACAAAGCAACCAAATAACTGCTGTAAATTAAATACACTTAAGTAGAGTTTTATATATATTCCTGAACAAGGTCTGTTTCCTGGGTAAATTAGATTAATAGTAATTTAGCCAATGAGCTGTTTGCAGCTTTATTTCATCATATTTACAGTTTGTGGGAATAGCATTTCTAAATTTTTCTTGGAGCTTCTTGAAAAGGCAAAGCACATTGGTTTAATTAAATTAATTAAGCTTTTCTTTCTGTTTCAGAACTGGGGCTTGTGGATGGCCAGGAACTTGCAGTTGCTGATGTTACTACACCACAGACTATGTTGTTCAAACTTCACTTTACCACTTAATTTATTCATAAGTAAAGTGCAAATACAGCAAGAGAAATCTGTGCCCACCTTATAAAACAAACATATTCTGTGGGTGTTAAAGCAGCCTGAATGTTCCTCTTAGTGCCAGCATGGTTGAAGATTAGGAAATCTAAATGAATCACCGTATTTCAGAATTGTTCTTAGAAGCCAATATTTGGTGGATTATATTTGTATAAATGCTTATTCATGTACAGATCTCTGATGTATAGAAATACACTTTTCCCTGGTTTTGTTGTCAAAATGTTCATGCTAATGTACTTTCAAACACATGGAACTTTACGGTGGCCAAAAGTCTTGTTTTCAACTTGTGTGCACACATATATGCAAAGAAAAGATGTTTTTAAAAGGAACCATAACAATCTGGTTTTAAGTTGTAGCACTCCTGAGACTTACTAAGTCACCTTAAACCAAAGGAGGCAGTAGATTAAAACGAGCATTTCCCTCTCATTTGATTTGATCAATTTTATTGAAGGTGTTAAATATGGAAGAGATGGCTTTGTTTACAAAGAAACACAAAAGGAGAAAATGATCAACTGTACATGAAAATACAGATGTGTCTCCTCACAGTCCTCAAGCAGCCGCCATGCACAGCATTGCAAGATTATGTTCAAATATCATTGGTGCTGTTAAGGTATTTATTAATAAAAAAATCAGAAAGACACTTGAGTTTGTGGCTTTTCTGTGGATATTTAAGAGCATTTATAACCTCCATTAAAAAATCTGAAGCATCATTTGGCTGCCTTAGTCAGGGACTTAAGCAATGCCGGGTGCCACAACATGAATTCTAGTCTGATGTGCTAGCTGTGTTTGAAGTTTATAATTTTTTTAACTATGAACTGCATAGTTTAAAAGGAGGAGGAGTAATGTGTACAAATTGAAAGAGGGGAAATAGGGGGATAGATAGGTCAAGGAGTAATGGGTACAAACTGAACGAGGGGAAATGGGATAGATAGGACAAGGAGTAATGAGTACAAACTGAACGAAGGGAAATAAGGGGATAGGGCAAAGAGTATAGGTACAAACTGTAAAAAGGGAAATTTAGGCTAAATACTCGGAAGAAATTCTTCCCGGTGAGGGTGATGCGGGGCTGGCGCAGGTTGCCCAGAGAAGCTGTGGCTGCCCCACCCCTGGAAGCGTTCCCGGCCAGGTCAGACCTTGGAGCGGAAGGCGTCTGTGCCCAGGGCAGGGGCTGAACCGGACGGTCTTTAAAGCCCTTTGCAGCCCTGGCTGTGAGCGTTCCCCCGCTCCGGCGGCTGTGAGGGCAGGCGCCGTGCCCGGCCCCTCCTCCCGGACGTGGCGGGCGGGACGCGGCTGCGCCGGGCCCGGCTGCGACGTGGATCCGGCGGCGCCTGCGCGGGGCCCGCTCGCTCCGCTCCGCTCCCTCAGCACCGCGCCCGGCCCGGCCCGGCCCGGCCCGCCGGCTGCGGGGAACGGGCGCTGCGGAGCCGCCGAGGATGAGCTGGTTCAACGCTTCGCAGCTGTCCAGCTTCGCCAAGCAGGCGCTGTCGCAGGCGCAGAAGT
>VZUA01035506.1:4963-32554 GCA_013401035.1 Horornis vulcanius | reverse complement strand
GGCAGCCACAATTTCTCTGGGCAACCTATGCCAGGGTCTCACCATTTCAGATTACTGGAGCTCTGAGTTGTGATTTATGTGTGTGCTCCTTGTAAAACTGCAGGGAGGGATCTTCTCAGCTGCTTGTTTGCAGTTGGACTGCTGTTACCATGTGAGCTGGAAAACCTGTACCATGAAAATTTGGGCAGTTTGTGATTGAGTCAAGACCTTACAAATTTCAGACCCAGGATGTGGAGTTGCCTGAAACTGAAGAGCAGCTCCCTCCTCTGGGGAAGGCAGGGAAGCAAAACCTTTCTCTTTTTGCCAAGTGTTGGATGTGTTTAGTCACTTTATCCTGAATTGGCTGCTGCTGTTGTCACTGTCCTCAGACAGTGTTGTCAGCCCTACGTCCTGGGCTTTGTTTCATGTTTCTTGTTTGCACTGACAGGTGCTTGATGGCAAGGAAGACCTTGAGAAGCAGCATCGAGACAGCATTAAGCAGCTGAACAGTGTTGTGGAGAGACAAGAAAAGGACCTTACCAAATTTCAGGCAGAAGTGCAGGAACTTGAAGAAAGGAACAGGAGTGTGCAGGCAGCACTCGACAGTGCATACAAGTAAGCAAAGCAGTCACATCTTCAGATTGTGGCTCTTCCTTGTGCAATGCTTGTGAAATATTTAAATGTAGCAAAGGTATTTGCCAAGTTGCTGTTGGCATTTAAACGCACTGGGGTTTGTTTATTTGGTTGGTTGGTTTTTTTCTCCCCAGGGAACTTGCAGATCTTCATAAAGCCAATGCCACAAAGGACAGTGAGGCTCAGGAAGCAGCCCTAAGTCGGGAAATGAAGGCGAAGGAAGAGCTTGGGTTAGCACTGGAGAAGGCCCAGGAGGAGGCTCGGCAGCAGCAGGAAGCTTTGGCAATTCAGGTGGGTCTGAAATGCACTCAATGAACTCTTTATTTCAACAGGTGACTGTACTGAGGTGCTGTGTGCACCTGGTGTAATGACCTGGGTGGAACTCGGTTTTGTGTACTTAGCAAACACCCAGGGGATTTCTGCCCCATGGAACTCCTTCCATGTTAAGGGGTGGTTGTGCTAATAGTAATTTTGTTTAAACGTACTTAAAATTTCACTTGTCTTATTTAAATTACTTTGACAGGCTCTATGTTAGGTTTGTACTACTCTTACCTCTTAGAATTTTTAGTGATAAATAAATCAGTGTAACTATTTGTGTGTGGGCAAAAATGAAGCCTTTACCTGTAAACAAACACATCCTGTCTAACACTGTTTGAAAATGGTGTAGGGCTGTGGCAAGGAGTAGGTGATGATATAACTTTTGGCAAGAGTTTAGTAACAATTTCTTGTTTATTTAGGTGGCAGACCTGAGGCTGGCACTGCAACGTGCAGAGCAGCAGGCAGCAAGAAAAGAAGATTATTTACGGCAGGAAATTGGTGAACTACAACAGGTACTACAACAAACAGGTGATGCCAACCTGCATCTGCGAGGAGGACTTGTAAAAACCCAAAAATAAAATGCTACCATGACATGAACAGTCTGAAAGAGAGGCTTTATTTTCCTGGTTACCTGCAGTGGTTGTCCTTTACAGAGAAGCAATAAAAATATTAATGGAAATGTTTTTTTTTAAATCACATAGTGGAAAAAAGTAATAATTTTTATGATGCCTCTTAAATAAGATGCTGTGCTTTTAAAATACAAGACAAAATACAGAGAGTAAATTTGTGATAGTTGTCTAAAATTGCTGGCAAATACACTTTTGAATGACTCTTTATTTGCTTCTTGAGGGTATTTTTATTGTTCTTAAGGGCCAGAATATAGATTGTTGCCAAAATGTTTCAAATAATGTCCAGAGCTTTGGAATTTCTGAGCCCTTGCTCTATTATGTATCTAGAAATGTTTAACTTCTCTCTTGGAATTTCACACTTTACTGTGAGTTTGAACCACATGAACGTTAGATTGTAAAGCAATAATTTTAGAATGTAAAGCAGCTGCTGTTTATTTAGATGAATTCTGTGTGAATCTTTCCATCCATCATATGATTTTAAATATGTTTAATTTGTGATCTCAGAGACTCCAAGAAGCAGAGAGCAGGAACCAAGAGCTGAGCCAAAGTGTTACCTCTGCTACACGGCCCCTTCTGCGGCAGATAGAGAACCTGCAGGCCACGCTGGGAGCACAGACCTCTGCATGGGAGAAACTGGAGAAGAACCTTTCTGACAGGCTGGGTGAGATGGTTTGGCTTTTACTGAGCTCTGGGTGAAGATGGCAGATGTGTGGAGATAGATGCAAAGGGCTTAACACTTGCCCCAAGTGTAGATGGTGGATCAGGAGAGATGAGCACCAAATGCTTTCCTGTAAGGAAATGGTGTGGGGAGGGTTATGCCAAGGTTCTTGGACAGGTTCCACTGGTTCTCTGGAAAACACACCTTAACATAAGATTGTGAGGTGGAGGGGTTAAGGTGGACATCTGGGGGTATTGAGACTGAAAGTATTCCAGTATGGAGCCCGATTCTGAGATTCTAGATCAGTTTGGAATCACCTGGCTGCGTAGGTAATGATTCATATATTGTTTGATACAGTAGTAACCTATTGTTTTAAATGAAAAATACATTAAAAGCCCAAAGGTGAACCCAAAGAAATTATTTCGTTTCTGGAGGTAATCTGTAGTTATATACTGCATTCTGAAAGAGTTTGAAATCTCTTCATTCTGCATTGCTTTGATCCTCGTCTCTGTGTGGAAAATATTTAATTCCCTTTCCAAAGGAAAACAAGGTGCATTTTTTAAGAAAGATTAGTTGCATATAAGAAAAATCTCAAATTCAATTTTGATATATAAGTAAATGGCTCATATTCTAGATGTTTGTTCAAAAAAGGTTAAATTCCATGTTTTTTCTTACTTTTAGGTGAGTCTCAAACTCTTCTAGCAGCAGCTGCTGAGAGAGAACGGGCTGCTACAGAAGAACTTCTTGCTAATAAAATTCAGATGTCTTCTTCTGAATCTCAAAATAGTCTTTTAAGGCAAGAAAATACCCGTCTTCAGGCTCAGCTGGAAGTGGAAAGAAACAAATTGAAGAAAATGGAAAATGAAAACAGCAGGTGAGTTCATTTTCGGTTGACAGCATTTCTTTTTAACTGTAGCGAAATGGAGTGTTGATATGCAAGAATGTTACAAAAATGTTATTAAGATACTTTGTTTTATACTAAAGGATAAAGTGTTACATTTGTAACATTTTGTAGCCTTGCAGCTGTGTTTGTTTTCTAAGCGTCTGAATCTACTGAGAATACTTTAGTGACTTTACCTCTTTCCTTCCTCCATGTAGGTATGAGGTTGAACTAGAAGGGCTCAAAGATGAATATGCAAAAACCTTGGAAGATGCAAAGAAAGAAAAGGTATTGCCTGGTTCAGCTTTAATCTCTGTTATGGTTGAAATCTGAGCTAGCAGGAGATTAACAGTTTGTGTTTATCTTTGCAGGCACTGCTGGCTACTCAGTTAGAAATGGAGAAGATGAAGGTTGAACAGGAGAGAAAAAAGGCTATTCTTGTGCAAGAAGCAGCAAAGGAAAAGGTGCCAGAATCTAACATTTCTAAGTCTTAGTAATATTGTCCTTATTTTAATAGATATCTATACCTGAAACTTTTAGTACAGGGCAGTATCTTTCCAGTGAAATAGGTGTTGTGCTAGACTCACTGAAATAAGATTTGAGTAATAGTCTATTTAACCTGAGAAGAGATAAAATATGGATTGTTGTCTTAATCCTGTGTTCTTTGAGCACTCTTGGATCCTTTCTCTTTTGAAGCTACTTGTTTTCTTTGCTTAGACAACCAGCATTGCTTCCACTGGATTCCTGTTTTGTTTCTCATGACTGTGTGTAGTGTTCCACATGCTTTCCAGCTGACCTCACAAGTCACAGAGCAATCCTCAATAGTCATTAAATTCATTACCACTAATTAGCAGCTAGTATTCAAGTAAAACTATTTCTGCTATTTGTTTCTTACTATCTTCAGTCCAAAAATCTTAAGTGCTTTTCCCTTCAGGGGTTAGCATGCTTGTAGATGCTGCCTGAAAAAAGGGGACAGTCTGTTTGGAAGAGGTATCAGTAAATAATTAGCATGTAAAAAATCCTGGAATTTAATTCATACACTTTATTTAAAAAGAAGAAAAAGACCTTAACATTCATTCTAAGAAGAGATGTTCTTCTGGGTGTGAGATATTCTTTCTGTGATACATTTGGATGTACAAAACTGCCTCTGAGTCTATCTTAGCTACTTGAAAGAGAACCTTTTTTTGGTGTAATTTTCAGCTTCTCTCTTAATTTCCTGAAAGGTCTGAGATCTTGAAGATAGTCTGTGTTACAGCAGGGAAATTCTTTGTTGCTGAACTTTCATATATTTTAGGAATGGGGCAAGTAGAAAATCTATCACATAGTGTTCTATAATTGTTGGTGGAAAAAGGGAGGCTATTTCTAGATTCTCTTTTAGGATGTTGTGCACGTTTCTTTGTTTTTCTGACTGGTGATATTGGATGTCTTTGTTTTTAAGGACCGAAAGTCATTTACAGTTGAAACTGTATCAAGTACTCCATCAATGTCCCGCTCCAGTTCCATAAGTGGGGTGGACATGGCAGGTCTCCAGACCTCTTTCCTCTCACAGGTAGGATAGATCACTTATGATGGCTTTTTTCTTCTTGACAGACCACTTATTTTCCTCCTCAAGAACTTTTAGTAATGTAGAAAATGAATCTTCAAGAGTGTATTGGTCTTAGACAAGATAACATCCTGTGCAGAAACATCCAAAATCTGCTTACAGGGTATTTGTGATTATAAAACATACAATTGATTTGTTTTTGCTTGCACTCCTGGTTTAGGGCACACCCCTGCTCCCTAGGCAGCATCACTGTCTGCTGTTCTCTGCTGTCTCTGACTGCTGCTCCTTCCCTGTCAGTCCAGTTCATGCTGTCAGCATTAAATGGCACCTGTGTAAGTGTCAGGAGAACTTGCCAGTAGGGAGCTATCCCAAATTGTACCTGTTCACCTCAAGCTTTTGCTTTGAAAACAAGCTTTAAGCATCCAAATGTTTGCCTAGCAACTTTAAATCTTAAATGATGTCATATTTAGGAGAGGGAAGATTCCAAACTGAGCATGTTTTTGTCTCATTTTCAGCTTCTCTAACCTTTTGTTTGTAGGATGATCCTCACGATCACTCGTTTGGACCAATAGCTACCAGTGGGAGCAATCTCTATGATGCAATAAGGATGGGTTCAGGTTCAAGTGTCATTGAAAACCTTCAGTCACAGCTGAAACTAAGAGAAGGAGAGATTTCACATCTACAGGTACCTTTTCAGAAAGCTTGGTCAGTGTTATGAGAATTCTGTGAAGCAGCACAGCTGTGTAGGCATGAGCACAAGAAAGATTTGTTGGTTCCTTTTTTGTTTTGGCAAGGACCTATCCAGAAAACCTATCTGTCTAAAAAGTAAAAAAACCCAAGATACTGAGATTTTGGGAGAAAAAGTGGATCTGAGATGTGCTGTTTCACAGTCTGGCATAAGAATAGCCTAATTACTGTGTATTTTGATATGGTATTTTATAAATACAATAGATTCTTTCCTTCTCCTACTTGTTATGTGTGTTTACCTTAGCTGGAAATTGGAAACCTGGAGAAAACTCGATCGATAATGGCAGAAGAGCTGGTTAAATTAACAAATCAAAATGATGAACTTGAAGAAAAGGTGAAGGAAATACCCAAATTACGCATACAGTTAAAGGTAAATGCATTTCTGGTGTAAGTCCATCATAAAATGTAGGTAATTGTATTTCTTTAGGAATAGTCCTATCATTTTAGGAATATATTCAAATCTGTCTCTAAGCATAAATGATTGAAGGGCCTGTTTCTTGTTTAGTTTGGGTTTTTTATATAGTAGAATCTAAAAATGCCCACTCCATGGTTAGGCAGTCACTTCAAAACACAATTGTTGGAAACGTGCTGGGGGTAAGACTAAATCAGGGGGTGTGCTAAATCAGGGAGAAATAATTTTTGTTTCTATCATTTAGGCACTTGTCTGGAGCTGGATTTCTTGGTAGAGGGAGTGTTTTGATAAATAACATAGGTTTAAGAGGTTGATGCACAAGCTGAGTATGTGTCCAGTGGAGATACAGGGAATAGGACAATTAATTGAATCTGAAATATTTGAAAAGATTTGGGAATAATTTTTGGATGCAGAATGTTCAATTTTCTCATGAAACATTTCACAAACTGGTTGTTCCTGTAGTAAAACAGTGCAGTTTTCTAATTGATTTTAATGCTTATAGCAACTGAACTTCCAAGTGCTTCAGTATGTCCTCTGAAGCCAGCAGAGGATTCTGATCTTTGGATGAGTCTCTTTAACATCTAGAATATAAATCTGTCTGTATTGGAGAGTTTGCTGTGTGTTTCACTGTAGTTACACTTTGACAAGGTGATGCTGCACTTATTTCCCCTGGTGGTGTAAGCCCTGTCCCAGCCTGCAGCTGAACACCAGTGAGATAACAAAGTGTGTCCTTGCAGGATTTGGACCAGAGGTACAACACCATTCTCCAGATGTATGGGGAGAAGGCAGAGGAGGCTGAGGAGCTCCGACTGGACCTGGAAGATGTGAAGAACATGTACAAGACTCAGATAGATGAACTTCTAAAACAAAGACAAAATTAATTCCTCATGGAGCTCTTAAAACTGTATGGTGATGGACTGTAAAGATAACTGTTTATGTAAATGCTGAATTTAAATGTCTTGTAAAAAAAAAAAACCCTGTATTATAGAAAATGTGACTATATAATAGAGTTCATATGTTGACAGAAGAATCAATGCTTTAAGTGTCCTGTTCTGTCTGCAGTTAAATTATTTGTGCAATATTTAATTTTTTTTGTTTTCTTCAGTCATCCCTTTATTTAAGTTTTTTGCTAAATGGTGGGTCATTTTACATAAAGAGCAGAAATTATGGTCGTTACCTTGTGAGACAGCACTGGAAGGCATGAGTAGTACTAAAGCAGCCCTTGATTCATAATCTTTGTAAACCTATGAAAATCACATTGGAAGTCTTTCTCAAGTGTTCATATGAGTTTTTCTAAAATCTCATCAGGTAGTTTTTAATAACCGAGTAGCAGGACTTGCTGTCTGAAGCATAATTGGTGGATATTTTTGTGACAGGAAAAATCTGAGATTTGTGATTACAACATCTGAACGTGTCAGGGTGATTATTCTTAGACAAATCCGATTAGTCTGACTGCTCTACACTAAGTCCTCTAAAGCAGAGTGTGAGACTTCAAATTACAGCTTCATCTTGCATATTGCTTGTGTTCTCATGAGCAGTCTGGAGACAACAGCTCTGCTTGTAATGGTAAATGTGTTCAACTTCCAACACCAGAAATCTGAGCTATTAAATATCTGCTCTAGATTTAGTAGCTGATTTTTAACAGTAGCTAAAACAGTTCAGAAGAATGCAAAAAACTGATTTTTTTTTTTTAAATAAATTGCTGCAGATCTCATGGTTCCTTTTATATAAGCAGCAAGGGTTAGAATTCTTGTAAAATTGAACTGTGGCTTAATAATAGTTTTTGAGCAAGTCTCCAGTGGCTGCAGAGTATTTCTCATGCCATTCCTTAAGCAAGGTATTGGTCAAACAGCACTCACATGACTTGGAGCTGAGCTGCATTTTTGGTAATGTCAGAGGAAATGTTTGAATGGGACCCTTGGGAATGCTGAGAAGAAGCTTTCCTCTTCCTCTCTGCATTCCAGAGAGCAAATATTTTGCTGCATCTCAGAACCTACTCGTGTGAAATACTGGGCAGTTGAAATTCTTTGCTTATCACACCAGTGCCTCTGTTGGGAGAGGGTTTTTTTCCCAGACCAGTGCATGGTGTAATTTGGGAACTTTTCCTGCTTGGGTATTCGATGGCCTGACAGACAAAGGATGTGAAGGATGAGGAGTTGCTCCTGGAGAAATGCCTCTTGGTAATATGATTTTACTGTGGGTGTTAAGGATTTATTCCTCACTGGGAGAAGAGTTAGTCACTGAAGTTACACAGGCAAGGGAATGTTCATGGAAAATCCTAGTCTGATTTGAGATTCAGGCAGTTACTCTGTGGGGATTTCATTAAAGCCATAGAGCCAGAACACTTAAATTTGTTATAACTTCCCATCTGTCATAGAAACTTCTAACTGCTTTAATAAAAATACTTTTTTCTCTTCCATTTTTTTTTTTCATTGGGAGGTGGGAGGAAATTACCCTCTTGTCTTCATTTCAGTTTTGGAAACCATGGTGGTACGATTTTTCTTCTAAAAACCTCAGAATTTAACATTGTACTTTCATATTAAAGCATGGTTGGTTGCTCTAAGTTTCTGAAAAACTCCAGACCAATCAAACATGAGCAAAAATCAATCCATATTAAAACACTTGGTGGAATGTAACTGATTTAGAATTATTTCCCATAAGTTATATGTTCAGACTTTTCTTAAGAAAACAGCTCTTAGTGATGCTCAAAGATTAGAAATTGTGTTCAGCTTTTTTCTACTGCAGCGAATCAATAACTTCCTGGTTTTCACTTTTTTTTTTTTCTTCCTTCTTTTTTTCTCTTTTTTTTACAATCTTGGCAGACAAATGCAACAGCAAAGAAAGATAAATTATCCTTTGAACTTTTATTGGGATCTCTTGCTGCCAGTGCTTTTGAAGGTAACATTTCCTGTGTAATGTGAGCAGATGCTCCTGAAGGGTTGACAGGCAGTTCTGAGTATGTCTTGGGCTATCTTGGTTTGTAGGAAGGGCTTAGGTAAAAGGGAAATTTTAACATGCAATCAGCATTAACTGTTTCAGATGTAAAAATGCAAAAGGTATTAGGTTTTTAAATTTTACTAAAGTAGATGTAAATATTTGTATTGACTATTTTTGGATTCTATATTCCCTTGTAGTGCAACCTTTACTATCACCTGAGAATCAGATGGCCTTCTGTGTCTTAATCATCAAAGCCTTAGAAAACAAAGTGGCTGTTGGAAGGTAACACAGACTTTAAAATATCTTGGTTTGCTCATCTTTGATATAATAGTATGCTTGTTTTGAAGAAACATTAATGTCTGCTTGAACACACTTAATTCATTGCTCTTACTGAGATTGCCTAGAGGAGTAATGTGCAAAATGAAAGGAATTACACTAGAATTCTAGTACTCAGTTTTGTCTAAATTTATTATTTTAGAACATTTCTTCTGAAAGCAACTAATTTAGTTCTCATTTTCACTGTATATGCAAGTATGAAGAAATGTTATCTAAAGGTTATTCAGTGTAGTGTTCAGAGGGAGCTGAATTGCTGATGGAAAGGCCTCTGTGGATGTAGGTGGGTTTGGATGAGGAATATATTACTCTGGTACTCACTTCCTTTAGGAACTCAAGATCCATGTTCAAAATCCCATGTCAAAATCATGTGAGAGAAGGGTTAGTTCTATTTATTTTTTTTCCTGCTACACGTTTGTTGTAATTTATGTGCTTACATTTTACTAAGGGCTATAATGATCCTTAATATGAGGTGGAATGGTTATCACAGTGAAATTATAAACCCCCTGGTTTCTAGTTGTAAAATATGTATAAACTGTAAAAAGCACGGGGCAGCGTAAAATAAAATTTTCCGCTAACAGTGTGCTCTGGTTCTCTTTGAGAAAAGACTTAAAAATAGTTCTGGGGAGGGTGGGTGGGTGTGAACCTACTGCTGTGAAAGGAAAATATTATTTAAGGTACAAGATAGGAGGTGTAGTTGGAATAGTTACAGCTGCCAGCTGCAGTCTTGCGGTACCGTGGGCATTTGTGTACGAGGGGCTGGTTTATTTATAAATGCACCGCAGCCATGGGGTTGTGGATGATGTGACATTGAGAGCAATTTCCTTTATTCAGGTAAGCGGTGTCAGCGCCTCTGCCGGCGCCCGCGTTCTCTCGCAGCTTTCCTGGTTCGGGCTGAGCGTTTGTTCCTCGTTTCCCACCTGGGGACGAGGGGAGAAGAGGTCCGGGCTGTGGTGGAGGATTCAAAGCTCTGGAGTGTTGGCGCCTGTGCCTGCCCCGGCGCTCGTCACTGCGGGAATTGGGTCAAAGCGCAGGAGGGTGCGGGGTGCCGGCAGGAGCGCTGCCGTGTGTCAGGGACAGCAGGGCATCCAGGAACCTCTGTCCTTGCGCCTGGGGATGTCCGTGAGCCCGGCGGTCCCGGGCCGGCCCCGGCCCCGCTGCTGCCGGCCCGGGCTCGGGGGGCCGCCTGGAACAATGGGGTGCCGGAGCCTGCGCTTCCTGCCGGGCCGCGGCAGGAAAAGGCCCTTTTCCTCCGCATCCTGCGCTCGCCGCTCCCGAGGCGGCAGCGTTTAATTTCCGGCAGCAGAAGGAAGACGGGGCCGCTCCGCCGCTGCTCCCCCGCGGGCAGGTGCCCTTCGCTGCGGGCCCCACCTGAGCCGCGNCCCGGCGGCGGTCCCGGGGCGGGCGCGGCGGTGCCGCCCGCTCCTCCCTCACACCCGCACGGGCGCTTCCCTCGGAGCCCGGCGGGGCCGGGCCCAGCGCTGCCCCGGGACATGAGGATTGAGGCCGGCGGAGAGCGCCGAGCAGGAGGAGCGGCCGGTCCCGCGGCCCGTGGGGCTCCTCGGGGCCGGCGGGGCTGAGGCGCGGTGAGATAACGCGGGGAGATAACGCGGGGAGATGCGATGCTGTGCCGGGGCGAGGGAGCTCAAGGCGGGGCGGCGGCGCCGGGTCCAGCACGGGCATGACAAGCGTGGGTCAGGCCGGCTGGGTCCCATAAGTTGTCCGGTTCTGGGTCCGGTTCTGGGTCCATCGTGGAACCCAGCGCGGGCTGGCGCAGGGTGCTGGGCACCCTCGGTGGGTAAGGGCTTCTGGGGGCACCGCAGGGGTTGTGATGGGAGAGGTACGGTCCTTGTGAAATACCGCATGCCCCGGGCTGTGTGCCGGGAAAAGGGACCCGAGTGAGCCTCAGCGCAGTGCCCGGGCGGTGGAAGCTGCTCTCATTGCTGGGATCGTGTCCCTTGGAGCAGGACAATGTCCTGAGGAAATCTCCTTTTGCAGGACGTACCTAACTCCACCTTCCTCCCCCGCTCTAGGTTTTCTGTACCTGGGAAATCTGAAGTGGTTCCTCTCAAACCAAACAGGTAAAACCACTTGTATTGTAGGAATTTTGCTAAAGGCTTCGGTTGAAAGCAAGCATGCAAATTTTAGCAAGTTCTAATGCCAGAAAAGGTGGAGTTCAGATACAGGCCATGCATTTTTTTCCCTCAGGAAGCTGAATGGTTCAAAGCAGTGGTGTTAGATGAAAAGGTTGTATTAGCAGGAAGGTATGCAGTCAGCTTTAGGGTATACAGATGTGTGTATGTACATGTGTATATATATAAATACACTTTTATTGTATATAGAATATATATAGAGAATATACTCAGTAGTCAAGTATCTTTATCATGGTGTTAAGCACTAAAAACAGGCGTCCTGTAACAGAATTATCTGTGACCCTCTATTTGTGTCTGCCTATTTCTCCCTCAGCTAATGATTAGCTCAAAGTGGAGAATGTATTATTTTCATACTTATTTTAAAACTAAAAATCCTTCTTTTCTCACCCTTCCCCCCAGTTCTTCTACTTTTTCTCCCTTCTCACTGGATATTACATACTCTATACTTAGTTTCCACACTGGACTCTCAGGATCCCTTGGCATTTAGCTAAAGTAAACACACCCATTTTAGTTTGACTGGGAGTTTGTAGTGCATAATAACACTCAATGACTAATGATTCAAAGATAATCCTGAGGTTGTGCAGTCTGGCCTCTCAGTGAAAGTTTGGTCTTCACAGGAAAAAGAAACCACCCCAGAAATGCCAGTACAAATTCTTTGACTCTGTGTCTGACTCTTGACTGAATTTTGTCTTGTGTGCTTGAAATGCTGCAGATATGTTAATTTTTTTTTAATATATTTTATTTATAAAGTACAGAACTCACAGGTTGCCATGATTATGTTGCTTGTGTTTGGATTGCTACTGCAAGAAATTCTGGCTAATTCCCAAGCTGAAAATCCTCCTGAATTCCCAAAGATTCCAGAGGAGCCATTGTATAGCTACAAAGCCATCAATTTGCCAGATGAGCATATCCCCTACTTTCTGCACAATAACCAGCACGTTGCTGACATCTGTAAGCAGGATGCTCTTTGCCCATATAAAGTAAGTTTGCTTTTTTTCTGTTTGTTTGTTCAAGTGTCCTATTGGAGTGGTTTGTTCTTGGGAGTTGTAGCAGTTGAAGATGATGATTAATTGGTCTCCTTGCCAATTAGTCAGGGAGAGGGTTTGTCTTATATAAAAGACAGGAGTAATATTGTGCATGTGTGTCCACTTTGGAGCCTCTGCCTCTGCATGAACAATCTGGGTGTTTTTTCTCAAACTCTGTTTGAAAGCAGACCAAACCAAAAGTCTTTTTTGCAAGATTTATGAGCGCGATGTCATTTAAAAGCTAACAGCTTACTGAAGTCATTTCCCATTTTCCTGTTGCAAAACCTGATTCAGGCATTCTGTGTTGCAGAAACACTTGAAGAAACTAAAATCCTGCTGGGGTTATGAGAAGTCTTGCAGATCAGAGAACAGGTTCAGTTACCCAGTGTGTGATTATGTTGAAACGGGGTGGTAAGTTTTATTTTAAATGTCTACTGTACATTATGGTAAAAAAAATAGAGTAGTGCTCACTTTGATACAGCTGTGAAGTAAATATTATTGTGATACTTAGAATTTAAAGCATTATTTTTTGTGTACACCTGTGTGTATATAAAAAGTGTGTATTTATGCATAATGAGCCTTTCAACATGATTAAAAAAAAAAAAAACTTTTTAAGGAAGAAAATACTGCTAGAAATGCTTCCTGCCAGAATGTTTTCATTATTCTCATTTAGCATTGAATTCAGATTCCTAAAATAACTGTATTTCCTTTCTTAGCTTTAAAAACAGAGGAAAAAATGTGAAAAAAAATTGTGCCCTTTTAGGGGAGAAAAGCTATAAATTGTCACTGATGTTTTCACTTACATGCAGCTGATAAGTGCTTCCTGTTTTGGCATCTTAAATGCCAATAAAATAACTGGCTGGTTCTTCTGTTCCACTTTCAGTGGATCTGTTGAAGTTATTACTAGAATTGAGCAACAGACCTTGAGTTGTTTCCTCTCTCCTTCACACATCAGGGCAAGTGACATTGAGACAGCCCAGCAGATATTCTGGAAACAAGCAGACTTTGGGTATGTTCGAGAGAGGCTCAGTGAAGTGAAAACCCATTGCAAGCCTGCAGCAACAGTAGGTATTTCTGATGGATGCGATACTTTGCACTTGTTTTCAAATATAATTTTTGTTATTGACAGAATTCTACTTGTTCTTAACAGGGGGATTCATCTCTGACCTGTTCTCAGTACCTTCAGCATTGCAGAGCAACAAACTTGTACATTGATTTACGAGCTGTGAAGAGAAACCACGACAGGTCTCTGATTTGCCTGTGTTATAGCAAAAACGGGATGGCAGGGGAAAGGATTTGAGAATTTGGTTAACAAAGCTGGTTTGCTTGTTGCCATGGGTTTTACTGCTGATCAGAGGCTTGTTGCTGAAGCCTTAATAAGGTTTACACCTCTTCACTGCTGGCTGCTGCTGGCGGTGTGAAAACCCAAGTTCTCAGCTTTATGGAATGTTGATGGGTGACTGAAATCCTCCCTGATGGAAGAGAGGAAGACGTTTCCATGTCTTCAGTCATGTCCTTCCTCGATCAGATGATGTACAAAATACAATTGTTTTTGTCTGAGGAGCCAAGACCTTTCCTGTGCCTTTATAGCAGACCCAGGAGCTGCATTTTTAGGTACAGAGTGACTGAGGAGAGATCTGAACCCAGATCTTCCACATCCCGAATTAAAAAGCTACATATTGGAAACTGGATGGAAAAACCATGCCAGTGGTGCTGGCATCACCCTCTGCCTTCTCTTTGAAGTCAGTGTCTTGATCTGGTTCACTACTGAGACTGATATTACCCTTCAGAATGGGTTTTGTCATCATCACAGCCTGTCCTGAAAGCTTAGACTGTGCTTTTAGCTGGCAACTTGTTTTCAGGAAATTTGTCCTTGCACCTCACTCTTCATATGTCATATGAAATCCTTGGTTAGTGAACTGGGTTGTGAAATTGGAGGTAAATTTTGCTAAGAAATTCTTAAAAACAAACAAAAACTCCAACCAGTGATGGTCCTGTCATGCAGTGATGCATCATTGTCATGAAGCAAAATCTAATTAAATTATTCACGTGGGTATGTGTAAATAATTCTTAATAACATTCTGGGTGGATCAGTGCTGCTTTCTAAGATTATGTGTAGACCTCCAAGGACACCAGTACCTTTATTTGGGAGCTGTGGGAAATTCTTGATCTACACCGAGGAAAATACTCAGGTTTTAAATATGTATGAAGTGCCCTGCCAAACTGAGACTAAGCAGCACTGGCTTGAGTATGTAATTGAGATTGCAGGGCACTGGTAGCCCTGTTGGACAAAAGCTGATAGACTTTTTCTAATTTGCATTAGATTCAAAGAAGACTTTTTCCAGAAGGGAGAAATTGGCGGTCATTGCTCCCTCGATGTTGAAGCATTTTTGGCTGAAGGTCAACGCAAGAGCCCTCTGCAGTCTTGGTAAGAATCTCTTGTCAAGGCTGCTTCCAAGTTCACTTGCTAATTATTTTTGATTTTTGTCATTGGCATTACCAGCTGTGTGTAAGGGATTTCATACCGAGGAAAGACTTGCTCCTTTTAAGGTCCATTTGACAGCTCACATTAGAAACCTCTGATAATTCCATCTCTGCAGAAAGTCTGAACCACATTGTGTGTAATTGTGTCCTGCCTTGTTTTGCAGCAGCAAAAGGTGTGAAAACATCTTGCAATTGGAAGTAGCAAGCTTCAGGTGTTTTCTGGGCAGGGTGCTGGTGCTGTGCCTGTTCTGTGCGTAGAAGGGGAGGTTGTTCTGTGGTGAGATGCCCTGAAGCTGGCCCCTGTGTGTGAGTTCACACAGTCCTTGGTGAGGGTGATCTGGATGTGTGCTCAGGGAGCCTGTGCTGGGAATGTGAGGTGGGCTGAGTGCACAGGCTGAGTAGGAAGTGCAGAGCATCACAGTTTGCATGTTAGCACTTCAAAGCTGCCTTGCCAGTTAATTGATGAAGGAACTGGAGCTGTTAAGGTCCGTATAATAATTCATTCTTATGCTTTGCTTGTACTTTCTTTTCTTCCCCCATTCTTCACTGATGCTTAATTTAAGTCAAGAACTGCTGCAGAGGAGGAAGATTTTCCTCTCTACCTGCTATTGTCATCACAACTGCTCATCCTTGTTTAGAGGCAGGAACAACAAATACTGCCTCTACATTCATTATTCCAACCAAAGCATGGAAATCTCCCTTAAGAGTCTTTGGCAAGGCAGATCAAGTTGAGTGGAGCCACAGATCCAGGCTCTGAGGCTCGTTACACCCCTGCTGCCTTGATTTGGAGATCAAAGGTGCTGTTCACTCCTGAGATCAAAGGCAGTGTTTAACCTCTAGAAGCCCTGAAGAACCTTCCATTGTAATTTCAAATCATTTTAATTGTCAGACTCCTTTTTTTTTTCAGTTTTCAGCAGTCCTGTTAACTGAAATGGACGGGAAGGACAGTTACTAAACCTGAGACACATGAGGTACATTTGTTTAAATGAGTTGATGTCAAAGCATATTCTGTGTGATTGAATCTTTCTAGGTTTGCAGAACTCCAGACATTCACTGCATTAGACTTCAGGCCTCTGGAAGATGAGCAGTGTGACATTGTTATTGAGAAGCCAACATACTTCATGAAATTAGATGCAGGTAATTGGTATCTTTAGTTTATTTATTTAGGGTTTTTTTTATACTGAAGTTAAAAAAGCTCATATTCAACTTACCCGTCTACATTATGCCTTTGTGACAGTAAAGTTCCCTTGTAAATGAAATATGAAAAATGATGTGGCTCTTTAGATTTTTTTTTGGTGTAGTTCCAGTGACAAACTTTAAATCTGAAATTTGAAAATCTTATAATTTCCCACAGATTATTTGAAAAGAAAAAAAATCAGAACGATTTCCTGCTGTTTGCCCTGCAGAGTTGTTCTCTGAGCTGTCGTTTGGCAGAGTTTGACTTTGTGCCAGAGGCTGTTCTGACTGTGGTTCTGCATGGCAGGTTCCATACATGAAACACAAAGTGTCCTGCAGCAGGATTCTGTGTTCATGGGATGATAGGAAAGAGAAGTGGTGTTCCAAGAGGGGCAGCACCTTCAGCAATCTGACCTTTTTTGAGCTTCACCAGCCTTTTTGTTGGTGCAGGCCAGTGTGGATGGAGGAGGGTGGGCAAACCCTGCAGTGGGCTGAGCTGTGTTTGGGCAGGGTGCTGTGTCCTGTCCCTGTGACACACAGCAGCTGTGACCACAGTTCCCCCTCTTCCCCTGCCACTGCCTGACATTTTAAGCAAAGGTGTTGCAGGGAACTGGACTGTGTTGCCCCCTTTGTGTTCCCTCCTTTGGTTCATGGGAGATTTTTGTGCACCAAGAATGAACAAGGGAGAAGTCCTGAGGAATGGCTTGTGCCAAAGTACAAATTCTGCCTTGTGGTCCCACGGGCAGAGCTTCCCTCAGCCCCACTAAAGCAGAACCCTGACCTGTGCTACTCCCCAGTTTTCATGTTTCCTTATGTCTGACTGGGCTGTGTTAAAGCAGGAGATCCTTTCATATCCTTCAGAAATCAGCTGCAGACTGTAAAGAGAAATAGCACATGAAGCTCATCTTATTCTTCCCTTTGGCCACTCTTCTAACTCTTTTGTACTTTTAAAAAACATATTCTACCTCAGATTCCTTTGCTTGATTCCTTCCTTTTAGAGGCTCCTTTTTTAGGATGTATTAGGAGGATTCCAGCAGACAGAAGCAGGGGAAACTAATATAAAATGCAGGATTCCTTTGCTTGATTCCTTCCTTTCAGAGGCTCCTTTTTAGGATGTATTGGGAGGATTCCAGCAGACAGAAGCAGGGGAAACTAATATAAAATGCAGGATGCTAATCAGGGAAAATGCATGAACCAGTAAAAGTGGTGCAAGTAATGCAGTGTTTTGCTAACAATTCTTTCTTTCTCAGGTGTTAATATGTACCATCACTTCTGTGATTTTGTCAATCTTTACATTACCCAGCATATCAATAATTCCTTCAGTACTGATGTCAACATAGTCATGTGGGACACTGTAAGTCTGCTGTGCTTTTACATATTTGTGATGGGCTGTGTTTCTACTTCATAGAGGCTCTGAAGGTTTTAGTAGCCAGTCCTTAGCTCTCTTGAGGGCATAGCCATGTAGAACTGATGGATCCTTTTAATACAGGTGCATGAGTAATAGTTTGTAATATAGTTTATGTAATTTTCTATGATAAACCATGTGCTGTTGGGATGCTCTGCTTTGCTAGTATATAGTTATGCCCTTCTTTTGGTGTGACCTCAAAAATTACTTGATCAGTATTTCTAATCTGTAGCATTTGAAGTTTAAACTGGTTTTTCTAAGCTTTTTTTCTCTTGGAATATTGAAGTAGATTTCCCCAACTGTTTCTTCTATATTTAAAAAGAAATACAGTCTTGCATGTTTGTAAGTCAGTGATGTGCAGCCTGTACTAAAGAAAAATCCTTATATATATTAAAAGAGAATTTAATATTTAATTCCTTTAAGTAGCCTTCTTGCAGTTACTTCCTTCAATCACCTCTCACATTGCCATGATAACATATAAAACAAGTTTTTAAGAGGGGCTGTTTGTGCTGAACTGCTGATTTGAAATCATGACTGTGTTTGAGTAATATTAGTTTTATTGAACAGTATTTAAATTGTGTAGGAGGGTATTACAATAAATAAAAAAACAACTGGCCAATCTGTAATATGCCAGATAACGTGCATAATTAGGTCCAGAAATAACAGTTCTTGACTGTGACACCGTCCCACACCTCTTTTGTGATCATGAAGTGCTGAGTTTTCTTTCCAGATTATTTAGTGCTAGGACAAATAACTTCAATAGAGAACTGTGAATATCCCCTGCTTGTTTTTTAATGAGAAACCTGCTTGGCTAGAAGAAGCTCTTTTTTCTAATTCAATTGTATTTTAAAGCTAAAATCAGTGCCATCTGTCAGATAAGTGAGCTCTCTAGGTGTTGCACAGGGACCTGTTAATCCAGCTCTGATGGCTTTCTGAAAAGATCAGGTGTCAGACAGAATTGTAAATTACTTTGAAAAGCAACCCTTTGTCTTATATCATCTTGCAGAATCAAATAACTCTTTTGAATGTACCATTCAAAGCAGTTACCTGTTACCACTGTTATCATTTTAAATGAGCATTACCTGCTCAGGCAGCTGGAGTTCATTGCTGTGTAAAACCAGGTGATGGCACCAGTCAACTGCTGATGAGCTGTCTGTGCTCATCAAAAGGTGGACTTGAGCTTATTATTAATTCTCTTTTTTTTTTTTTTTCCTTCTTGATGTAATTAGATTTGGCCATACTTCCTAGCTACTGTTCTTATGAAAGAGTAATGCCCTCAGATGTAGGTTAAACAAAGCAGAAAATGAGTAGGAATTCCACTGGGTGTTGGTGTGCAGATCCTCTGCGAGTGCAGGGAAGGAATGTTTAGAAAGCACTTTTGAGGAGAGCAGAAAGGGTTAGAAAGGGGTGCTTTCATCAGTTCTCCACTTCTAATCTGGGAGAGCAGTTCTTGTAATACATGGCCAGGGGGAGTCTGGATTGTAAAATTCATTAAAACCTAATGGCAGAGCAAGAGGAAGGCCTCTTGAACCTGAGGAAATCTGGTGCCCTTTAGATTCTTTTCCATTTCACCAGGTATCTGTTCTCTCCTGCTATCATTTGTCATTATCCTATTTTCAAATTTCTTCTTGGGAATGTTCCCACACAACTTTCCAAGCAGCCTGAGCCAGCCCCAGGTTTGAAAGGAAGCTTTAGTGAGAATCTGCACTGGGGCTACTGAGGGCACCTTTAATTGCATTCAAAGAGCAAGAGATGGTGACTCAGCCCTGGGATGTGTAGGAAAGGGGACAGATTGAAGGCAGGAGCCTCTGCTGCTGGGATAATGTTGTAGGGAGTAGATTGCTCTTTAAAAGAATTTTGCTGCAGAGGGGGAAGTTTTTTACTGCTCTTTGCTCCATCAAATCAGATCATTGCCTTCAATTTGTGATGCATCTGCCATGTGCCAGTGACTATCCCAAAACAGGCAAATGCAAAACAAGCTTGTTGTGACTTTTTACCTCAAACTTCAGTGCTGCACTTGAATTCCCAGGTGGTTTTGTTTATTTAACCTCAGGTGTTGAGGTTTAGGCCTTCTACCATCCCTATGTTTGTGTTACTTCAAATTTAACTTGTGTTCTGTTGGCTCTGGGAAAAGTAGTAACTAATTTTCACTCCTAATTCAGAAATTATAATCTGCTACTGAAGAAATTGTCTAGTTTGCTAATTTACAGAAGCTTTTATTAAAAATTAACTACCTAGAGGTAGTTTGAGAGGTAATTTGAGTTACCAGCCAGTGCAAGCACAGAGTTTGGTGCTGTGTTCTAGGCTGCCTTGGGTCCCGTGGTGGTGTTGCACATATTCACTGTATTAAAACTCATATACAGAACCTGTAAATCATGGAGAGAGGTTCTAATATGCATTTATGTAACTGTTGTACCCTTGGTTTTTTCTTGCTTTCCTCCTAGAGCTCATATGGCTATGGTGACCTGTTCAGTGAGACATGGAAGGCATTTACTGACCATGAAATAATTCACTTGAAAACTTTTGACTCTAAAAGGGTATGGAATTCTATATTTTGTTTTAATTTATGGTCACTAGGGAGCAAATATGACAACCTCTCAAGCTGCTTGGGGTTATGGGTGTTCCAGAGGAAAGCATTAATACTTTCCATGCATGTTTAATTTGTGTAATATGAGTACTGTACCTCAGAAACAAGAGGCAGAGCTGTAACCTGATTCTGTGGTGTGTTTGTCCTTTATATAGAGGGACCTAACTTTTGTGTCCTGAGAGGTGGGTTTGCTTCTGCAGGACTCCCGACTGAAGTTAAGGGTTTTCAAATGGTCTTTCTGAAGTCTTCTGATTTCTCCTGAAGTGTTTCTTTCCCCCTGTAACTCTTGGCATTCCTGCTGCTTATCATTAAGAAAAAATTACACCAAAAGAAAATCCATCCATTCATTCAGAGCTCATTTTAGCCTCTTCAATCTAGTCATAAACTCACTGACTGGTTTTCTTCTCTTTAGTCCCTGCTTGTTCTGTTTTGGGCTGTTTTCATCACCTCTTCCCACACGTGCATGTTCCAAGTGAGAGCTCTTTGGGGATCTTTGTTCTATTCACTTGCACAGCCGAGGGAGTCAGGCTGTCCTTGGCAGGAGCAGTAATTGCTGGCTCATTAGGAGCAGGGCTGGCAGGGGATGGCCCGGGGGAAGGCAGCTCTGGGGGGTAACTCCTCGTGATCCCCTTCCCAGGTGTGCTTTAAAGAAGCCGTGTTCTCCTTGCTGCCTCGGATGCGATATGGGTTGTTCTATAACACACCTCTGGTGAGTCCCTTTGTCCATCTGTTCTCCCTGGGGGGGTGTGGCAGGGTGGGATCTGAGCTGGGGAATCCCTCCAGCACCATGGATTACACTGCAGTGAAGGTTCCAACTCCAAACAGAATGATCTTCCCTAAAGATTGGGATTTTAAAGTTACTCCAGCTGTTTGTGTGCATCTCCTGTGTCACAGCTCAAGAGGTGCATATTATTCCTCTTTGATGGGTGGGCACTGTGAACTAACTGGTATTTTTGCAGAGCACAAGAGCCTTGAACAGACTTCCCTGAGGGTATTAGCTCACACACTCAGGCTCCAGCACTAGAGAGAGTTGTATTTCTCACTAAATGAAAGTGCCACTTGTGTTGCAGTGAATAGCACAGTGCACGATACTGGGCTTTTGTTCCACAAGAATGGTAAAAAAACCTGATCACAAAGCTCAGTTTTCTGAGCAAAATAACTTGGTGTAGTAACAATTGCTTTTTTAATTTCAGATCTCTGGCTGTCACGGCACGGGGCTGTTCCGAGCCTTTTCTCAGCATGTGCTACACAGATTAAATATTACCCAGGAAGGACCCAAGGTGTGATAACTGCACAAAGCAATCTGCTGTGGAGCTGGTGGCTCTTGCCAGAGAACAGCAGAAGCAAACTGAACCCAGGGGGAATGAGGGTGTATCTGTGTACTTTTTGTCCCTCCCTGTGATGTTTAGGGTTTGGGTTTTCCCTATCAAGGCCTTCAGAGAACATTTGTGTATGCTTGTGGAAGTTGCCCTTATGTCTTATTTCTGTAGGACAGATTTTAGAGCATCCTCCTTCCTACCTTAGGGCCTCATCCCTGTATCCATTCTCTATGCTGGAGGCCTTTGTGTCCTTCCTAGCTAAGTCAGACCCGTGTTCCATGGAGCAGCAGTGGGGATCCCACAGAGCAGAGCAGAGCTTGCCCTTTATCAATCCCCTTGGATGCTGCTGAGCTGGGATCAGAGCTGGAAACAGTGGGATCTGCTCCTTCCATGCTTGCCCAGCACCATCTGCCTGGTCTGGGCTTCTCTGCTGCTCACACTGATGGTTTTTGCACGTTGCCTTGGTGGCCAGGGCAGTTCTGGGCTAGTTGAGGCTGTCTGCTGGAGAGTAGCCCACGTATTATTGCTGAGGGGCACATTCAGAGCTCTGCACAGGCATTTAGTTATGCTTCTCCTGCTGACACTAATGGGAGTCATGCAGCTAAATCTCTTTATTTCACTTGGAACGCTCACCCCTGTGAGTCCAATTAATTAAAAGAGGTAAAAGGAGGAACTGTTATAGAAGTAAAATATTTTTTTCCCAAGGAACTTGTGCACAAGCCATCCAGAAAGCTGCATGGTAGCTTTCAAAAACTGCCATGTATGCCATGTAATGTATAATACAAAGGCTCTTTTGTACTGGATAAAATAAATCTTTCAGAAAATATCTAGTTCTTGGTTAATAATCAGACTTTCACAAAGTTTTTGGTGCTTTGAATCCTTTAGAAAATACGACGTGAATTTTAAGGTGGTTACATCATCTATTTATTACATGTGGAAGGAACATATTTAGCTGCTCCAATAATTGCCAGAAGTGAATATGGAAGAGTTTGGGATTGTTTATTTGTGAGGGTTGCCTCTTAGCTAACACACTGCTGCTTCTTTCTTTGTAGGATGGGAAAATTCGAGTCACCATCCTCGCACGCAGCACAGATTACCGGAAAATATTAAACCAGAATGAGGTGTGGTCCTTTATATCTTTAAAAACATTTATTACAAGTTAATTTCTGCTTATTGGATTGATTTTTTTTTTTTCAGGTGCAGCCAAGACATCTATTTTCTGGCAAATCTCAGGCAAATATGTCCAGTGTTTGTATTAATTTGTTCTAAAATGTCTTCTAGGCAATATCCATTTCTGTACCCCAGACACTGAACCTTGCTGCCCTTTCTAAATATCCATTGGAAGACTACAAATGTAATACTAAAAGTATTTCCTCTGAGCAAACAGACACTGCAGATCTTCTGATAAAATTAAATTATTTCACTTTCAGATTATTCCTTTTATTTATAACATCTCCAGTGCTGAAGCCTAAGAAAACCCTTTGTAATGCCTGCAGATTGGAATGTACAAGCCCTTGTATCAGAGTTTGTGTGCTCAGAACATAATGAATTTTCATACTGATTTATGTTTTTGAATCATGAGTTCTGTGGACTCATGTGAAAGCTTCTTTCATGGTTAAATGGTAATATTGAACGTTTTCATACCTGTTTGCATTCTCTGCTGTTAGTGCCTGACAAAAATGAATTGGGATTACCTTATGTAGGGAGAAACTGAGGCTCATGTGATGCAGTAGTTCAGTGGCAGAGCAGACAGAGCAAAAGATTTCTGCTTTATCTGCTGGGCTGTCCTCAGCTGCTGCCTCCACTGCTGCACATGGTTTGTGTTCTGGTAATGAGCAATTAACACCAAATCCTTGTCTTTTTATTGTTCTCCCCAGCTTGTGAATGCTTTGAAAACAGTGTCAACGCTGGAGGTCAAAGTGGTGGACTACAAGTACAGGTGAGTTGGTGGAGGAAACTGGTGTGAGCTTGTGCTGCCTGTGGCTGCTGACAGCTGTGTCTGTCCCCTCGTCTAACCTGGGCAAAATCCAAGGATTGGGAAGGAAAAGTTGGGTGAGGTAGTGGAGCACACCCATTCCATAGTGCACTAATGAGGGTTAGTGGGCTCAGGTTAAAGCTGCAATGAGCAAGGTTTGAAATCCCTTTTGTTCCCTCTCCCAAAGCTGTGTCCTCATCATCTTTTTGCACATTGCTCTGCAATATCTGTGTTGACAGGGGGTTCTCTTGTACAGTGTCAGTGTGTTATTTTATATGAGCTTTAGTTTAGCAATCAATAATAACTCTGGTTATTTGCTGCTCTGGTGGCCCCTGAAGACACCACTTGAGGTCAGTTTGTGGTGCCAGGGGTAGTAGGCACTGTGCCAGGAAGAAATGGATTGAAGGAAAAGTTCCCAAACAAAGCATGCCTGTCCCAAATGGCAGCAGCTCCACCTGGAGCTGTCATGAATCATGCAGAGGAGTGAGAAACTGAAGCAGCACTGAGACATCTGTGTTCTGAGCAAACAGAGACAGTGGGAAGATGTTTATTTATGTTTTTTACATGACACTGAATGCAGTTCAGAAACAGGTCTTTTGTGCTGGGTTTTTAGGTTTTGTTTGGGGTGTTTTGCTCTTAGTTTTTGAGTTTTTTTTTAAGGTGATGCGTTTTTTTTAAAAGGCAAGTAAAAAGAAAAACCCTTGAACTTACAAAAAACTCCAAGCTGACAAAAATATATTTGGAACAAATTCTTGTGAAGTTTTGAAACCTGCCTGCATTTCTTTTACTTCCATGCTGAATTACTGCTGGCTGAAGCATTTGTGATTCTTAGCACTGTTCCTTGAAAAATCAGCTCTCTTCCAGTATCCCCTTAAGCCAATTTTGTGCTTTCCCCGTGTTCTCCCGGGGTGGATAGGGCTGCCACATCATCACCACTTCTGTTGTGTTGTCTGCAGGGAACTTGAATTTTCGGAGCAATTGAGAATTACCCACAACTCTGATATATTCATTGGGATCCATGGAGCTGGCCTGACCCACCTGCTCTTTCTGCCAGACTGGGCTGTTGTGTTTGAGCTGTAAGTCTGTCTGTCTCTCCTTCCCCCTCTATTGCACACAAACTGCTCCTCTTTGTTGCTGTGTGTTAATGAAGCCTCTCCCTTCCTGCTGTTTGACCATGAGTGTTTGTCTTGCAGCCTGGTTTAGGCTTCATATTTGGCAGCCTCTTCTCCTGGGGCTCAAAACAGAGAAAGCTTTCATTATAAAATACAGTGTAATTATATCATACAGGCTTAGCCTGTGATTTCTTAATCTTCTGTGGTATAAATGTAATGGGAAAATGGCAAACAATGAGAAAACCTCATTGCTCAGGCTCTGCCTGGTGAGTGTGAGAGCTAATATTTTAGTGATCCAGGTGAATTGATTATGTGCATGTCCAGGGCTATTATTGATATGAATTGATTATGTGCATGTCCAGGGCTATCACTGATATGAATTGATTATGTGCATGTCCAGGGCTATTATTGATATGAATTGATTGTGTACAAGCAACCCCCTGGTGGTTTTTATATCCTCCTTTTTCTGCTCAGGACAGGAGCACCAGCTTGCTGGCCAAGGTCAGCCCTGTGTTGTTGTGTTTTGCTTAAATTTCTCTTGTAGCTTCCTTTTGAACATATTTTGTCACAAAGTAGGAGTGATAGCAGACACTCCATTCTGCAGAACAAAGCAGAAGTCCAGAATGCTTGTCAGAAGAATTCTCCATCCTGGGGAATTCTGCTGTGGGAAGGCTGCAGAGCTGGTGTTTTGCAGCGTAGTCTTGGCTCAAGAATGTTTTGTCCAGTCTCCAAATAAGTTGAGAACACTCAGGGGTTGTTTTTCACATGTCCAAGAGCTGCTGCAGCTGGACAGGGAGATGTTTGACACACAGATGTGCCTCAAACTGCCTCCAAGGCCACATCTTGAGAGCAGAGGGCAGCCCTTGTTTCAGTGGAGCAGAATTTGTGCATGGTTTTGGAGCCTTAGAACTGGACATTTCAGTTTTTTTCCTCTTTCACCCTGGTAACTTCAGCATCATCTCTGTAGGTAAATATGTTTTTTCTGCCTGTCCCTAGATACAACTGTGAAGATGAACGTTGTTACCTGGATTTGGCAAGGCTGAGAGGCATTCATTACATCACTTGGAGGAAAAAGAATAAAGTATTCCCTCAGGATCAGGTAATGATGGCCACACTGGAAGGGTGAGGTGCTGTAACTGAAGGACTTCACAGTTATCCTGCTTTACCTACCTATGTTCTGGTATTTGAAATATGATATTCATTCTTTAGGCCAAATTAACTTCCCTGTTAAGATTAAGAAATCATTTGATATTAATGGCTGAGGGAAGAAGAGAAATGAAATTAATTGGCCATGAACCATTCATAGCATGGCTGTTATGCAGTTCCTTTGCTGATTCTTTTGCCTCAGAGCAGACCAGTGGATCAGAAATAATAAATTAAAATGGAAGATCCTCAATTTTTTTCTTGCTTTTTTGAATGGAAGATGTATTGATCTTTCTTTCTCTGTCTAAAAGTCCTTATCTTGTTTTTCTAGGGACACCACCCAACACTGGGAGAACATCCAAAATTTACAAACTACTCCTTTGATGTGGAAGAATTCATGTATTTGGTGCTTCTGGCTGCAAATCATGTTTCACAGCATTCGAAGTGGCCATTTAGGGTAAAACATGATGAATTCTAAATTAGATTTCTGACTGAAATACTGTTTTTAATTAATCACAGAATGGCCTGGGTTGGAAGGGATTTTAAAGCCCATCTCATTCCACTTCCCTGTCATGGCAGGGACACCTCCCACTGTCCCAGGCTGCTCCAAGCCCTGTCCAGCCTGGCCTTGGACACTTCCAGGGATGCAGGGACAGCCACAGCTGCTCTGGGCACCCTGTGCCAGGGCCTCAGCACCCTCACAGCAAAGAATTTATCCCTTGTATCCAATCTAAACCCCCTCCCTGTCAGTTTGAAGCCATTCCCCCTTTGTCCTGTCACTACATGTCCATAAAAAAATAAATTTCCCCCTATGAGGGAAATTACCCACTGTTAATTTGTCAGACCACTTCCTAGCACTGTACCTTGTCTTTATAATTCCTTTCTAATCTGGGAGGTTTTGATATGTAAAAACTATTTTTCAGACTATTGCTGGGTTTTTTGCACTGTATTTCTACATTCCAGATTCTGAAATACTCTTTATACAAAGATAAGTCCACCCATTTCATGTAAGGTTTTCTGGGGTAGGTCCAGGGTCAGCAGACACTGCAAGCTTCTACTTTAAATTTAGAAACATTTTCACACTAGAGAGCACAGTCTTATGATTTTGCATTTAAATATAAACTTTGACTCTTGTTCCTGTAGTTATAAATGCTCCAATACAAGAGGTCTGCACAGTAGGTTCAGTCAGTTTTCTGTCTCAGAGCAGGTAAATATTTTCCTGAGTACTTAAAATTTCAGGTAATCAGGGTGTTTTCTACTTTTTCACAAAAACCAGCACTCTGCATTGAAAAACTTGAGCAAGTTGGAATAAAACTTGATTTTTTTGAGGATTCTAAAGGGAATGGCCTTCTAGTTTTTTTTAAGGATAAATGATAAAATGTGTAGAGTGTCTTTCAGCTGCAGCTGGAAGGAAACGAATTGATGAGGAGCCTTGTTCTTGGAGTCACTAAAAGCCTACTTTTTAATATTCTTGTTTCCTCAAAATGTTTAAGAGTTAATCCAGAAAACTTTTTCAAATGAAATCTTTCCAAAGCCAGTAGCACAGTTCACTGTTTTCAGTGAAGGGAATATTAAACCAAAGCTGAGTTCTTTTTGAAATTCCCCCTGGAGCTGGGAAGTTCTAGTGGGGAAAATAAAGGTAGTAGTTCTTTTGTCTTAAGTGTGGCCAGAAGGATGTGTGGAAGAATCAAGTCCAGTGAGATCAAACCCTTGAGTTCTGTGTTAAATTATGGATTTTTGGGGAATTTATCCCCGTGCTGACTCACAGTTCAGCCATACAGTCCAGGCAGCTCGGGGCAGGCACACGTTTGTATGGAAAAGCAGGAGAGTTCTGGGAATACAAACATTTCACTGCTCTAATTGTGGATGGGATTGACTTCCCTTCCCCAGCAATTTCAGAGTGTGGGTGCCTTTACTGAGCTGTCTGTACTGGTGGGGATGAGTCACTGTAAGCACAATTTTCATGTGGATCTCTCACAACATTAATCAGTGCAGAGGGGAAGCTGGGTAGAGCTCAGACCTTCATATAATTTGTGTATGTTGTGCAATTCTTCCTGCAGAGTGTTGTTGTACTGAGGGAAAAAACTGTTTCACTTTAAAGGACCATAGAAGCAAAATTGCACTTCTTAATATGAGGGTGGAG
>VZUA01035505.1:0-37700 GCA_013401035.1 Horornis vulcanius | reverse complement strand
TTTTTTTTTTTTTTTTTTCCACCAAGCATGGCCAGAGCTGACTGAAAAAAGCCGAAGGTTCCAAATTTGTGGCGCCTGGAGAACAAGAAATATAAAAGTTTAGTCAAAGATGCATTTCTGTGTATTTCAGCCTCCTCCATGGGCTGATTCCTCAGTGGAAGAGAAACTTCTGGCAGCCTCCCCGTTATTATCCATCATCTACACCCCATTCTCCTCCTAGAGCTCCGTGGAATTTTCTCCTTCCTCAGCGTTATAAAGCACCAGGGGGTCGAAACAGAATTTTCAAAGCGTGGAGATAGGAGATAATTTAGTTTAAATAAACTTAGGAGTGGTTTCACTCTGATGGCATCGATAAATACTCTTCTGAAGCAAGTCTGAAATAAATACAGCCAGACTGATGTGGCCACTTTGGCCCTAAAAAAAATCACTGAGCTCATCCTCTCCTCCTGAATATTCTCCTAAAAAGCCCAGATTTTCATTCCCTGCCTTTCCTCCTGACACCCAGCTCCCTGGACCTCACCCTGCACTGATTTACCTTCCAGAGATCCTCTGCACAGCCCAGGTGGGTGCTCAGCTCCTGTGCTTGCTGACACAGCTGGAGAGGGAGCCCAGCACACCCCAATTCTCCTTTGGGTGATTCCCTGCTGGAATGTTCCTTTGCATGCTCCAGGCCCAGTGCACCATTCCCTGTGGTTCCACCATGAGCTGGAGGAAGGTTTCATGCTGCAATAATTTAGAATTCCTGGCTGCTCTCCAAAAGTCCTTTCAGCCTTTGTTGCAGCTGGGCTGAGTTTTGTGGCAGCTTTGGGGTTCCCTCAGTGCTGGGGATGGAATAGGGCAGCTGGAGCAGGGATGGAGCATTTCTGGGGATGGATTTGTGCAGCTGGATCTTCCTGGAGCAGGGATGGAGCATTTCTGGGGATGGATTTGTGCAGCTGGATCTTCCTGGAGCAGGGATGGAGCATTTCTGGAGTGTGTTTATTCCCACTGCTCACAATTTCAGAGCTGAATGAGGAGAGGAGAGGGAACAAGAGGCAATGGCAGTGTGAGGGAACGTGAGATCCCTGAGCAGTGGAAAATCCCTGATTCCCATCCTGTGCCACTTTTAGCAGGGTATTCTGAAGGAATTTTCTGCAGATTAATGGCAGGAAGAACGGCCTTTGAGTATTCATATTCAGACTTTGAATGAATGATCTGGCTGAGAATCACAACATGGAATCCCAGACTGGTTTGGGTTGAAGGGAGCTTAAAGCTCTTCCAGTTCCACCCCTGCCATGGGCAGGGACACTTTCTACCATCCCAGTTTGTTCCAACCTGGCCTTGAACACTTCCAAATGTGCTTTGTTTTCTTTAAAAGTCCTGTTAACAAAATCTCCCATAGCATTTGACAGAGCTGTGCTTATTATCACTACAAAGATTTGCTCTACAGGTATAAAGCTGTTATAAAAATGCTGCTATTTATTTACCAGGAAAAAAAAATCTCTTTCTTACTGCTTCAGTCAGTTCTTGAACTATGTGTGCTGAAGATCTGCAAGATGGCAAGGGTGGCATCACCCTTGATTTAAAGTAAAAATACAGAATGATCCTGGAAATTAGAGAACAGGATGCTCAGAACTTGATCTCAAGAATTCCCAGTTTAATCAGCTCTTAGTCCCAGCTCTGCCAGTCCCTCATGGCTTTGTATCTGTGCCATTCTAGATTTCAACCTGTTTTAGGCAGCTTTTCCTTCCCAGTTAATTTGTTTTGCCCCTGAAAGGTATAAAGTAGAGTGATGGGTGGGCTTTGTCCATGAAAGTGTTTTTTTTGAAGAGTTGTTCTCAACCTTGGTTCCCAGGAAGAACCAAGGTAGCTCTGGGGCTTGGAGCTCTGGAATTTTTGTCTTTCTGCCTTAGGAAAGGCCATGGGAAACTCCTGGGAAAAGCAGCCACTAATACAACGGGCTAGAGAGCTACAAATAGGTGTGTGAAGACTACAGAGAACATAAGAAAGAAGGCAAAAACAAACCCATCATATGAACACACAACTTCCCTGAGCCCTTCTATTCCCAAACGGCCCATCCTGAGCTCAGGGGAGGAGCTGGAATTGTGCCCCAGGCACGGGGGAGCTCTGGGTTTCACAGCTTTTATGGGACACCCATTTGTGCCACTTCCCTGGAGCTGAAATGGGCTGTGTCCCATCCTCTGGGCCAATTCCTTGCATATTCCATGCACATTCCCGGTGCTTTTGCAGATCCCAGCTCCGTGCTTTTCTCTCGGTTAATGACCTGCCTTGATGCAGGGCTGAGGAAGCTCCTGGACTGGTCTGGCAGCTGTGGGAGCTGTGGGAAATGGGGTGACTCTGGCAGGCAACAATGCCCTAATTAAACTCGGGGATTTGCATTCCAAACAGCAGCGAGTCAGCCCCAGCAGTGAAGCCCAGAGAAATTCCTTATCGAGTCCCATAAATTCCTTCTCCAGTCCTGGGGGCTCCTGCAGCCCCATCCCAGTGGGAATCCCTGCAGACAAACCCGTGCTGTGGAGCCAGGGGTGTCAAACCCCTTGAACAGATCTTTGCCAAGGACTGGGCAGTTTTTCCCCTTTCCCAGGACAGGAGTGGATGCTCTGTGGGTTCCTTGTCCTTCCAGTCCTCAGCAGGACCAGGAATGGGGAAGGATTTAATTTCAATTTTGACTTCTTGAAGTGTGCAGGTCTGAGGCAGGGATGTTTCAGTCATTTTTAGCTTGGTTTTCTATGGAAACAAAGCTGGTTTTCTTTCATTATCCCTCTCTCTCTTTACATCCCACACTTTTCAGCCCCTTGACCAATTTCAGGGAAGTTGGGAAAAGAAATTCTGATCTCAATGATGCAAATTTTGTCAGAAGATATGATTAGAAGGAGAAAAGCAGCTTTATTACATAATCCTTACTGGACAGCAGAGAAACCCCACAAAACACAACCACTCTGCCTCTTATTAGACATCAGAAAATCCCATTATAAGGCATGGAATAATAGGGGAAAAATCATTATTTCTACACGTGGAGCTAATCTGTTAAATTCTGTATAAACCCAAAGTTCTTCATGTTAAAAACTTGATCCTGAAGAGCAGAGGTTGATGATTTTCTTTGTTATTTGAATATTTCTGCTTTGTTTTGTTAATTTTCCCTCACTAAGAACAAATGCTGTGTCCCAGTGTCACTTTTATATTTGAATTTGTTTGGCAGGAGAAGCAATAAAAACAGATTTTGAAATCCAATTGTGTGGGGAACACGATCAAGAGATCTAAACCAAGGGACAAAGTGCTCCTGGGAGAGTCTCATTCCTGCTCTTCAGGGTTAGATCTTTGCAAAGAAATTGCATTTTTAATATATTTCCAGTCACCCATCAAAGGCACAACATGGTTTCGTCTGGGATTTTTTGTGGTTGTTGCTTTGTAGAATTTCAGAATATTTTTTAGGTTATCTTTTTCCCTGTGCATGAAACAAAGCATCTTAGAGCACACAAGATAAAACTGCTTTAAAAGTTGAGGGTTTCAGGCAAATCCCGTGTTCTGAGTGAAGCTGTCCTCACCTCATTACACAGTGTGAAAGTCATTAATGATTCCTTATCTCCCCGTGGGATCCCAGCTGGAATAAGCAGCAGGAGCAGCTCAGGAAGCAGGAGCAGAGGATGCCTGGGGGTTTTCCACTCCTCCATCCAAGCCCTGCTTGGGGATGGATCCTGCTCATCCCACCCGCAGCTCTTTCCCAATGGATCAGGTAAAACTTTGGGAATGGAGCGAAGCAAACCCACACAAGCCTCGCTTGCGTTGTCTCAGCTCAGGGAATTTGTTATTAAAAGTGGAGAATTACTGAAAAGACTGAAAATCTCGGTGTGGTTTCGTGCTTGGGAGCATCCATGGAAGAATGTCTGGAGTTTTGGAGAGGATTCAGGGAGCCTGGAGGTGCCAGCCCTGCCTTCAGCTGCCCTGGGTTTGGTGCTGAGGGATTCCCAAGAGGCTGCTACACCTGGCAGGGAAGCTGAGGAACCTGGAACAGGGATGTTGTCCCAGTGTGGGAATCAAACACCAATTTTCACCTAAAAACACCTTGACCCACCTCAGCCCTCCAAGCTCCACGGCTGAGGAAGTCTGGGTGGAAGCAGGAACTCCTGAGGGACAAAGGTTGGACATGGAGCATTTTGACAGCTGCTGCCTGGGGCAGTCCTTCACCACTTCTGGATTTTCTTGGGAAAAGGGAAAGCTCTTAAGCTTGATTTTGTTGGAAAACACGAAGGGGAAAGGTAAAAGGCTGAGGGAGCAGGGCAGGGCTTGCAGGCAGGTGAGCTCAGGTTGTGTTTGGTGAGGGAGGAAAGGTGAGGCTCAGACATTGCTTGTGGCACATTATCCCCATGATTCATATTTGGAAATGATTAGGCTGCAGGCAGATAGTTTAGAACACCATCTATTATGCAGATTCATAACATTTGAATTTACTCATTTACTTACCCAATTAGATCATTAAAATCCCTCCAGCATTTGCGGCCTGCTCTTATTTTGCAGCTTTTCTGAGGAAAACTCGCCCTCTTTTCCTTACTCAAACCTCATTCCCAAATTCCCTCCACCCTGGGCTTCCTGGAGGAGATTTGGGAGATGCAGAGATTGGGAGCTGTTTGAAAGATGATTCCAATCAGAGGTTGCAAAAGAAGGTGGTGGCTTCACTGCAGACTTTCCTGTGCCACATTTTTGTGGCTGCTAAACTCTGCCCCCGTAATTCTGTGTAGACATTAAATTGCCCCTTGCAGGAGCTCAAAGCCCCACAGGGGCAGAGGTGTTTGGGGAGGTTTGAAATTAGGGAAGCCATCGACTGTAAATATTATTTTTTTGCCTGGTGTTGTTCCTTCCTTCAGTGTCCTTGAGCTCGGGCTCGGCTCCAAGACCCAGGTGCCGGTGTCCTGAGCGTGGTGCCAGCCAGAGCAGAAATTATTGCATAAATCAGAGTCCTGTGGCCACAGGAGATTTCAGCAAGCCAGGAGGAGGGCGGGGAGAGGAGGACACGCTCTGTAATTGAGCATCAAAGCTCCTGGGTTCTGCCTCTCCATCCACACAGCAGCTGCTCCCTGCAGAGCTCTGCAGCATCCCCTGCCCGGCCGGCTCAGGGCATGCGGACAGGTGAGTTCTGCTTCTCACAGCCCCGATTTTTCACTGGAAAATTCTTCCCTCAAAGTGCTGCACTGGATGGGAAGAGGCTCAGGTGTCACCTGATTTAGGACAAACTGGCTGTACTGGGCAGAAGTGGGATGGTTAATGAGGATATTGCTAGAAGGAATTGTTAATATTTCGAGCTCCAGAGGCATCTGTTGAGTTCACCTGTCAGGAAGAAAAGAGGTGGGGAAGACGTGGAAGCAAAATGTCTCTAAAATCTCTGGGAAGTGGCTTTTTTAGGATAAAAAATAGAGTGGGAACTCCATTTGGATCTATGGAGTTAATTGTATGTAATTTCTGAGGGATCAATTTCTTTCCACGGATTTTGACACCACCAGGAGTTCTTTACTTCCCAATTAAAAAAGTGAGAAATCAAGAGTTTTTAGTTTATTTCCTCTTATTTACCAAAGCACAGATAGTGCCAGTGACTGAAACAGTCCTGTTTTCCCTTTTCCTCTCCAGTTCTGTGGCCTGCTGATGACAAAATGCAGCACTCAGTAACTATTAGCATTGATTTACTTCTTCTTGAAAAGAAATCTGTTTATTATTATTATTTTACATAATAATATATATTATTATATATATTATATATAATATANTACTTCATTCTGGCAACAGATCAATTCAATCCCTGCTGCAGAAAAAGCTGGATTACCTGGATACAGTTTCTTTTTATTGGAATTATGTGTGGAGTTCTCCACCCTCTGTTTGCACCTGGGACTTCCAGCAGCCACTGGAGCTCGAGATATAAAATCCAGCCTGCAGTGGTAGAAATCAGCTTTGTAGCAAATTCTGGGTAGAAATCCAGAGGTGGGAAGGGGAAGGAGGAAAGAGAGAGGGTTTAAAGGGATTTTTTAATTAAGCTGCTCCAACAGAGCCTTGAGTAACCCAGCACAAGCTGAACTTCTGGCAGAGATCAGCCTGGGGAATGGAATTGTCCCAGCTCCTGGATCAATGAGCTCTCCTGGAGCCTCCTTGCTGAGGAGGGTGCAGTGTGAGGTTCCCATTTCCATGATTCCCCCTCCTTCCTCCCACAGGAAGCTCAGGGCGGCGGGGATGGATGTGAAGAGCACCCCCAGGTACCTGTACTGGCTCTTCTGCCAGTTTGAGCTGATCACCTGCAGTTACCTGATGGAGCCCTGGGAGAAGGTGCTCTTCTACTCCTTCAACCTGGCCATGCTGGGGCTGCTGCTCTACACCACCTATGTCTGTGTGGCTTTCCACGCCAGCTCCGCCTTCCAGCTCCTCTGCAGCTTCCTGGGAAACCCACGGGAAAATGCTCTTTCTGTGGTGAAGTAAAAGCTCCACCTGACTTTGGGATCAAAGTGGTTCCTTAGCCCCTTTTTTTCCAGGAGCAACGAACTCTGCTTTATTCTCGCTTCGTGTTTTGCTCTGACAGCAAAATTATTTTTGCTCCAATCAATCCCTGTTTTTAATATTTGCTTCTTCAAGAGCTCTCAACTTTAATGACCCACTGGAATTACAGAGCTGGGATAGGGACAGGAACAACCCCCCTGAAGATTTTGTTACTCCAGGGGAAAGCTGCTTGGATACGGAAAGTTTTCATCTGGAAAATGATACAGAAATGATGAATTTGTTCTTGTCTGCCAGAAGAGATGTGCACACAAAAACCTTGGAGGAGTGGGAGCTGCTTCCCTGAGCTTGCTGTGTTTTTATGGAATGATTTCAGGATTTATTCAGTCTCCTTGATTGTTTTATCCAATGAATTACTCAACTGGTTCCTTATCATGATGCAAACAATGCCACCGATTCATTAAAAATGGGAGGATGTGCTGCTGTGAAAATTTATAATGAAATTCTCAGATTCTTGGGCTTTATAAAAACATAAAAGAAAATTTTTGGTTTACTTTAGAAGATGAATAAATCGTATAGAGAATATGCATCACATAGAGAATATAACACTGCAGATTCACTTGTGCTAGGGTTTCAGTTGAAAATAAAACCCCTAAAAATGTAAAAATACAATGTCTCCTTTTTTCCTAACCCTTTTCTCCCTACTTTATGCTTTCCCTGTTGAGGAGTCTGTGACACAAACCCCTGAGCTGTAAATCACGTGCTGGATTTAGCTGGGACTGCTTTTGCTCCAAATTCCATGAGTCTTTAGCCTTCAAACCACCAGATTCCTGTGCTGCAGTGGGCAGGAGCTGCACTGGGATGAGCTTGGGAATGAGAGTTGGGGTTTGGAATCCTCAGGAGATGGAGGAAGTAGAGCAGGACACACAGGGTGACACAAACCCACATTTTCCACCCACACTGGGGTGAGTTTTGGGATTTTTTCCAAGCTCCTGGAATGTCCTCTCCTTCCAGAGGATGGGCTGTTGCCGTAGGTGGGGAATGAGGCTTGGTCACAGGAGGCAACAAAACAAAGTGAAGACATTAATTATGGACAAAACAAAGTGAAGGCATTAATTATGTCATTTGTCACCTCAGCTGCTTTCCCAGTTGTCAATTACGGGGAAATAATGTAGGAGATGAAAATAATTTCTCTGGGGAAATGAGGGCAGCTGTGCTCAAACTCTCAAGTCTTTTAACAATGCCCAAGTATCTCTGAGTTTGTAAAAAAAATAAAATCTGTTCAATACTTTCAGATTTGGATCCAATTGGATGTTTTATTCAAGGAATGTAATTGAAGTAGTAATTAGTGTAGATTTGCTTTCATGCTTAGTCTGTATATTATATTTACTGATATTTATCAATATAATTTATATTTACTGATGTTTAGGGACAAGAGGGAACACACAGTATTTTAATTATATCAGTCATTAGACTATTTATGGAGACAGTGATTTTTTTTTTTCCAGCCTGTCAGTCTCTAATACAGAGAAATACAGGCAGGACTTTGCATTACAGGTGCAAACTCTGTATTTCTCAAGACTATGCAAATAATGATTGCTCAAGATGTGCCTGGGAGTGAGCCCAGGGCAGGAGCAGGTCACCCTCAGTCGCAGCAGAGGACTCCCCACGGACATCCCGAGCAGTTCCGCACGTTCAGGATTCCCACACCAGGCTGGAGGAGCAGGAACTTTGCCCTGTTTGTTATTGCTGCCCTTTCCCCCGTGGTGTCTGTGGGTTCCTCCAGTGCCTGGTGCCTCTTTTGCAATAATTGGGGCAGGATTGGGAAGGGGCTCTGCTCCCATCCCCAGATCCCAGCTGGGCTGGAGAAACGGGACAGAGCCAGGAAAGAACCAAAATCCAGCAGAGGAAAGGAGGGGCCAGGAGGCAGCTGGAGCTCCCCAGGGCTCCTGATTCACTCTCCTCATCACCCCCTTTCCCCTGCCTGTGCCAAGACTCCAGGATTTAAAAAATTTCGTCCCAACTCCAGCTGCCGTTTCAGTTCCCAGCACTGCCTGGGCAGGTTCCCGCTGGAAGCCCCGGGAGCCCGGGGGGCTGCAGATTTGTCAGGCTCAGCTGGGAATGGGATCAGGATCAGCTGGAGCGGTGCCAGGGGAGGGTTAGGGCAGAGATCAGGGCAAGGTTCTTCCCCCAGAGGGTGCTGGCACTGCCCAGGCCCCCCAGGGAATGGGCACAGCCCCGAGGCTGCCCGAGCTCCAGGAGCCTTTGGACAGCGCTGCCAGGAATGCCCAGGCTGGCATTTTCCACAGGCTCTTTCCACGTTTCTCCAGATTTTTCCAACCAGCTCCAGAAGCTGCTCTGAGTGGCCACAACATTCAGTTTTTCACATTTGATGCTGAACGTTCCAAGCCTGAATGAATGAATGAATGCATGGTTGAAGCAGGAAGTGTTCCAAGAGGAAAGGGAAACGGAATATTCCCTGCACGCCCTTCTCTGAGGAGGGGGGAGTTTCTCTCCTGGGGTACTTAGGAAGGAATGTAAGGATAACGTCCAGCACCATTCAGATCCCTGCCGTGTGAAAAGGAAGTATTTAAATTACACAACTTAACCCGCCCTGGTTCAGCAAGAGTGAAAACTAAAGAACAAAATAGGAACCAGCTGCTAAAATCAAACTGCTGGTGCTGCTGGCCAGGAAACCTTTCGTTGTTTCCAGCCAGAACACCCTGGTGCATTCCCAGCATCCTCACTAGGAGGAATTTTTATTGTAGGACTTTCACACCTTATCTCCCATTAAACTTTAATCTGTGTTTTATTGATCCAGAGTTTATGCTTCCTAAAGGCACTAAAGATGATTCTGCTCGTGTGGAATTTTACCCCCTCTGCTGCTGCTCACTTCGGTTTTTAGAAGCTTAAGATAATTTCTTACTCCTTGTCGTTACTGTCATTGTTTTGCACTACAACAGCTGCACTTTGCTTTATTTACAGCCACGTGTAATTGCAGTGCTTATCTTTGCTCTTCATTACCCGACCTGAAAATCCTGCCTGCAAAATGAACCTGTCAGCGCTTCCTGGCCTCTCTGCATCCCACAGGACATTTCCATCCCGCAGGGATTTGCTGCCAGCAGAGGGGAGTTTCCAGCAGATCTGTTTGCTTTTCCAGAGCTCACCTGAAATTCCTCCGTCCTGCTTGGCTGAAAGTTTCTGCTTCACTTCCCTGCTCAGCTGAAACTGCTTCATGCAACAGTTGAGTTCCAGTCTCCCTGAGACAGGGAATTCCTCCTTCCTCCACTGCTGACATTTCCAGTAGAGAGCAGAGATCTGATATGAAATAGGATTTACTTGGATATTTTTCCAAGGGATCAAGGTGTGAATGGCCATCCTTACAGCACAAAGTCTCAGCAGGGTGTGTGAACAACAGCAAATATTTCACAGCTTCAGGAATTTCCTTCCATCTCACAAATCTCAGTGACCAGAGATGAGTTTAAAACTGGCTTTCAAGGCTGCTTTTCACTCCTTCTGGGGGATTTGTGTCATCCAAAAGGGTTTCATTTTAAGAAGCTGAATATTTAAATTGCACAAAATCCCTTCAGTTTCTGGCTTTACCATCAGGCTTTAGTTTTGTCCTGGAACTGGAACCCTGACAAGTTTTAAAATTCATTTCCTCTTTCTGACTTGGCTTAACCAGGTTCCCATCTCGTATTTAGGAGGAAATAAAGATTCTTTGTTCCATGATTATGTCCTGCAGTGAGCTACAGAAAACATTCCCAAATCCCTCAGGATTTCCAATTCCCCCCACTCCTTCTCCCTGCTCTGGGAGGTGCAGCTGAAATAAATGGCCCTGAGTTGAGTTAAACCTGCAGAAGGAGCAGTTTGCTGACATTAAATGCTTCAACACCAAGCTCAAAGCAGCTTTTGTATTTGGGTTTTTTTTTTTGCAGCTTGGTGTTATTTTGAATTTAAATATTAAGAACTGCATGGGACAAAGAGTTTTTCCTGAGGTTTTTAGCCACCTTTTCCTTGGAGCAGGGAACAGCTTTTGGGGCCATGCAGGAATAGTGACATCAGGTGGACTCTCATGTTCAGCACAGGCACATCCTGATTTTTCTAGGGATACTCCTGCAGGAGAATGGGGAAGGGATGGGATTGGATCCATCTCTGACCCAAAAATCCAACAGAAGGAATCTGAACCCTGGTTTCACTTTTCATGGAAAACTTCCTGACACAATATTCCTCTGGGATTCCCTATTTTAAGCTGCTTCCAAGAGTGGGAGGCTGAAATAACTGATTTTGTTGGGAGCCCCCACCAGATCAGTGTCTCAATTCCTCAGCTTGGAAGCTGCCAAAATTGGCCCAGGAGCTGTCCCTGGAGTGCAGCCAAGCTCAGGCACCTGGCCTGAGGTTTAAAAGTGTTTTCCCAGAAATATTTCACCTCAGCAATTTCCACCTGACCCATATTTGGGACCCCTGGAGTTACATCAGGCCATCCTCTAACAGAATTTTAAAGCAGTTAAAGGTGAAATCACCACCTTCAGCTTTGCATCATCAACACACGAGACTTTTATCTAGGGAAAAAAAAATCAAAAATGAGTGTTTGCACACCCAAATCCCCCTCTCCTGTTCACTTTTTCCCTCAGTTATCCAGCTTTTGTGCTGTAAGATCTGACTTATAAAACACTTTTTTTTTCACCATTTTCTCTGAGCGAAACTTAATTCCAAAGCTCTGCACAGCTTCTCCCATGACTTCCAACTCAAAATTCATCAACATGGGTGCAAATGCATCATTGAGCAGTTCTGACTTGAAACCCTGAACGATTTCTGCCGTATAAAAGCAGCTTTTTGTGGCTAAACTCAAGAGATTTCCAGGAAGAGCTGCAGGACAAGTGGCACCTTCTATCCATGAGAATTAAAGCCTTTGTTAACTCCAGTGGCAGTGAAAATATTGGCAAATATTTAACTTGTTGAGCTCCCAAAGGGGGATTGGAAACTTGAGAACCTCCCAAGAGACCCAGCTTTGGTTCTGGGGAGCTGCTCCAGGCAAACAAATCCCACAAATCCAATCCTTGCCTTCATGGCTTCAACAGCACAAGATCTTTCCAGACAAAACTCCTGCTGAAAGATCCAGGAAAGCTGTTCCAGGCTGGCAGCAGAGAAAGAAGGGGGAAAAGGAAGAGGGAGATCTCCAGGGATAAACAGAATGAGACAACACAGCAAAAATCCAACATTCCTGGGAGACTCCAGGAAGGAAAACAGAGAGGAGGAAAAGGATTGATGAAAACAGCAGAGTTTAAACACAGTTTTTATTACCCGCCATCACCTGCCATCAGCAGGGAGTTTATTACTCAGGGAGTTTATTTTTCTGTCCTCTTTTGGCTTGCAGAGTACAGCTGGATTTTTAAAATGAACAAAAAAATGATGAATCTAAATATCTCTAGAGGTTTTTAATCCTTTATAGCTGATTTATTAATTAACTGCTGTGCATATTGCTTTTAATCCACTGATCCAGACAAGGGATATAGTTCAATATTCATCACACTCCACAGGATTTTCCAATCTTTCTTATCAAGGGCTTTCCAGGGAAGTTTTCTTTGTGTAAGGGAACAGAAATTACAGTCTTGAGCTTCCCCAAAATATGGATATATGGAAGAATCTACCAGTATCATAAAAGGCTTCAAACCATTGTGCCAAAAAATAGGAAAAACCTTCCCCATGTGAGAGATTAAAGCTGTAACAGTAGGTAGAGATTCTACCTAAAATCCAGGAAACTGGAATAATCTTTCCCTCTGGACATCCTTCCTTATTTTCTCCACTGCAGAAATTGCATGGAAAGATCCCTCAGGGGTGGGAGGAACTTGTGGAATTTATATTGCAATATAAATACAATATAAATATAGATCTGCTTCCAGCAGAAATTGAACTTTTAACTGCTGATTCTCTGGAATATCATCCATTAAGTATGAACTCCAGGTCATTATTTTGGGGTGCAGTGGGAGTTTTGTCACTTTTCCTGGCCTTGTGATGGTTCATTATGGTCTGGGGAGTTTTTCCTCCCCAAGGGAATATTTATTGCATGTAAGGCTCTGTCCTTACTCTGTCAGCATTTCTGCTCCCTCCCCTCCAGTGGCGTCCTCGGAAATGTGGAGATCTTCCAGCATTTCAGCCAGGCTGATCCGTGGAGCTCCATCATCATCTGTGTCACTCTCCACTGGAATATCTGCATCTAAAAACACACAGAAACCCCTCAAAAAAAACCAGCTAAGCAAAGAAAACAAACCCCAAAACACCAGAGCAACCCCAAAGGAAAAGGGGGAGAAAAATCAAACCAGCAATGCCAAAACAACCAACAAACCACAAAACAACAAACAAAAAATTCCTTCTAAAAACTCAGCAGTCCCCTCATGGAAAAAAAAATGAATTCTGTGTCAAATCCTTCACCCAGCAGAGATTTTGGGTACAGGAGGAAAGTTCTTCGTGTTAAAGGCAAGGAAAGAAAACCCCTCAGGTGAACACATTTGTGAAACACTTTACAGCATTTCTCCAGGCATGAATACTTTGGAGAATGCAAACAGAGAATTTCAGTAAAATTATTTTGCCTCAAACACGATTTAAACATGATTTAATTACACCCAATGAAGGAATTAAAGAGGCCTTACTTCTGTAAATGTTGACATTCTTCCTTATGGTCTCATCCTCTTCCAGATCTTCCAGGAAGTCCTGGTATTGTCTGTAAAAGATGTGGGATGTATTTACTCCCTTTTCCTTTGGATTTATGGAAATTCATGCAACAAAGTACAATCACAGAAACAAAACCCCAGACCTGAGAGACTCCCACAATTCCAACTCATCACCAACTGACTCCCAACTCATTTATCTCTAATGTTCTCCTTTTCTCCACTCAGCTGGAGGTTATTTAGAAGCTGCTGCTGCTGGAGCAGCTTTGTCACTGAACAAGGAGAGCAGATACTGAACCTTTCATCATCTGTGTCCGAGGCTTCCCTGTCCCTTTCCAGCTCCTTCAGCTTCCAGTTCCTGCGGCGCTGCCGCTTGCTGCGGTCGTAGCTCTTCTTGATCAGCACCTGCAGGGAAAAACAGCTCCTTTTTCCACCTCCCAAAATCCCAAATCAGCACCCAAATCCACATTTGGGCAGCTAGAACCAGCTGGACTGGCACTCAGCAGTTTTATATATATATTCAATGTAACTTAGTGTTATATTGAATTTATTACAGGGAATTTGTCAGTTCAAATGTTGCCAAACACTTGGAAAATGGTCCTGAAGAGACAGGCACACACTGGAGCTAAGGAACAATTTTTAGTGATTGGTAATTGGAACAAAACCAATAATTAATGAATTATCTAACCATGGTAGTTGGGAAAAAAAACCCAGCAATAAATGTATAATTTAAATCACACAAATATTTAAGGAAATAATCCTTCAAAATCAGATGATGCTCAAATTTCACTGTTAATACCCTCCCTTCCTTCAGGCTCTGTTCATTATAAAATGACACTCCCTCCTAGCCTTGGGTAATGGAGAGAACTCTGTACAGAGAAAAGGGATTTTCTTACCACATCAGGAATGTGCTGGGGGTTCATCTTGTTGGCAAATTCATCATTTAAGTTGCAGTTGGCCAAGTCGAAGCTGAAATAGAAACAGGGGTTTTAATTCTGCTTTACACAAACCTGACCTTGATGTATCACATTTGTGTTAAAGGGCAGCACAGGGCAAGGTGCAGCTCCTCAGGAAGAGAAATATTTCCAGATCAAGGCAAACAAATAAAAATCCACATTAGTGTGCAGCTTTCAGAAGTGTGAGCAGCTGCTGTTCCCAAATCCCGTTCTCTTGGCACTTCCCAACCCCTGGAATCCAAACTGCAACATCCACTGAGGTTCTGCTGGGCTCACAACGTTCATGTTTAAACCTTTTAAAGCATCACCTAATTGGCCTAATCTTGCAAAAAACCTCATATTTGTTTTCACTCTATATGATATTCATTAGCAGATAAATAATTAATTGGTGTTTTAAAAATCCTTCCCATCTACTTGTGGCCAAGCTGCACTCTGAAGGCAATCAGCTCTCTTATTTCTAACAATTTTTACATCAAAATGCCTTCTAGAAAAGAGATTTCCTGGATTAGGACCAGGATGATCCCACCCCTTTTGCTGCTTTCATTCTGAAATCAGAACAGTTCAACACTTCCTTGATAAGACATGAATTCAGTCATTAAATAAGCATTAAATAAGTATTAAATAAGCATTTCAGAAAAGTTTCAGAAAAGAAGAACAGACCCCATGACCAGGTCCCCAGGATTCAGGATGTGCCCCAGGTGAGTGCAGCAGAAATATTGGTGATCCGTGTCCAGCTCCGAGGTTTTCCTGACCCAGGCTTCAGCCAGAGTGTGCTTGGGGAATGGAAAATAAAACAGTCCTTAACAAAACCCAGCTTAACCCAAACATCTGCACTGATTTCAACTCCACTTGTCATTAAACTTGTGTTCCTGCATCACATATCCAATGTATCCCTTGCTACTCCTCATTTCTCATTAAATAAAACTAAGGAAATGGACATGGCAACTCCCAGGAATTTCCAAAGGCTGTTCCTATAAATAGACACCTATTTTAGCTTTTAACAGAGAAGATCCATTAATTCTGATTAAAAAGAAATGCTTCAACAAAAGCAATTCAGTCATTAGGGCTGCAAAGTGAATATTTCAATACCAGTAACAAGCAGAGTTTAAACTCTTCAAGAAGAATTCCTGGAAGTGGAATTCTCATCGTGCCTGTGCCATTTCCAATCCAAACGCTCCCAAGAAAAGTTTTTGCCAGTGGCAAGATCCAGAACAGCCCAGTCTGACTGTGCCAGGCAGATCCAGATCATGAATTCAGCTGAGCAGAAGGCCCAAAACACGAATTAAACAGAGAAATTCTCACCTTGTTTGATCGAGCCCCTGCCCCAGCACCTTTTTTCTTCTCGTGGACCCTGTTGATATCCATGATGATGAACTCCTCCAGCTGCTTGGGGTGGAACAGGCTGTTGAAGGGGTGACGCCAGTAGGTGTTTCCATCGATTTCAGCAACTGGAAAATGATCAGGGAGAGAATTCCTTGTGAAAAAAGAACCCTGAACCAAAATGAAGGCAACTGCCAGACACGTTTTGTTCATCACTGTAACGCAATTGTTTAGGATGTGACCCACATTGCTGCAGGAGCAGCTGATCTGGGCCAGAATTTACTCAGAGGAATTATTCCTTGCATCCATCCTTTTAGAGGGATTCTGCTGCCCAAGCTCACCAGCACAGCAGAGAATCTCTGGTACTGAAGAGGTTAAAAATCTAATCTAGATGCCATCTAATTGTAGAGGAATAAACCTGACACAGGTGAATGCTCAGAACATCCAGGATCTTAAACTGAGCCTGCACATCGGGATCCTATGGGAATCAAGCTTGGAGAACTCTTAGTGCACTATGAAATTTCTACTGCGCAGATAAATTTAACAATATTAAGGTCCCAAACTCCAGGATACTGTGGAAACAAACCAACCATAACTGTGCCAGCAGAACAATCAGGTCCTGAGGAAGCCCAGACTTACTCTGCAGGGTTCTGGGGTCGATGAGGTGGATGGTGCTGGTCACTCTGATGCACACACAGATCTGGCTGATGTTCCCCAGACTCTGGGCCAGCTTGGGGGACAGGCACACAACGTTGTCCTGCAAACCAACATGAACCACTGACATTCACACTTCCTCAATTTTTAACCAAAACTTCTCAAATACCATTTTAAACATCGTATTTTATCATGTTTTCATTTTCCCAGCCAATACTCCCCAGTAACTTCTGCATTTCCCACATGGATCCCTCCCCAAACCCCACAGCGTGGCCTCCATCTCCAAATCCCAACTCTTCCCATTCCCTCCTCTTTTGTTTTGGGAACAGAACACCCTGAAGAAGAAGCAGAGGGAAGCTACCTTGCATATGGGAACAATTTCCACAGAGAAAGTGCTTTTGTAGTTGTAGACATTACTGTGAATGTCGTGGGAGATCAAACGTTGGGATGATTTGGATCTGTAAATGAAAATAGAGTTTTCAGCAAACAAGAGGGACATCACCTGCAACAGAAGATTCCTGGAAGAAAGTGTCTCTATCACAAATAAAAAATATTAATGAAACAGAGGTAAATTTTACCATGCCTCAGTGGAAAACGTGGGACTTTTGTAGAAGGGATTTTGTCTGTTTTGATTAAAATACAGATTCCTTACGCTTGTATTTACAAAATTATTTGAAAATGAAGGATTTAAGACAGTTCCCCAAAGTTCTGAGTACTCAAGGCAATGAACAGGAGTGCTGTACCTGGATGGAACTGTGCACTGAAGGAAATCCACCATCTTCTGGGCATGTTGCTTGGAAGAGTAATAAAAATCCAGGCCATCTGAAAAGAAATGCAACAAATCTATGTCCATTATATTTTATCAAATATTATTAATACGCTTTTCTCTACACAGCTCCCAGCAAACACAAATGAATACACCCATGATAAATCCAGGTTATTCTGCCTCCAGACCCACTCACCGTGGATTTCTTTGATCCTCAGTGTGTTTTGATGGAGCCTGTGCTTCAAAATCAGCTGCTCCAAATAGTAAAAAGTCTTCTTGTGCACAGTCTAAAAGCCAAACAAACACATAAGCAGCAAGGTTATTTAAGAAGCATTAAGTACAAAGCAAGATCTCTGAAGAATAAACATTTATATGAAGAGATCACCTAGAGAAGAACATCCAAATAAACAAAAAGATTTCTGAGTGTTCTACTTATACCAAATTGTTTAAAGCTTCAATTTCTCATTTTTGAGTAACTGGTTGCTAGACAGATCTATTTCCTGTAAAGAAGACTTAAATATTTGTCCCACTGTTTCCAAACTGTCTTAAAATACAGGAGGGTATTTAGTTATCCACATAAGATCCTCCTGCCAGAATCATTTTAAAGAACGTTAATACTGGACAGCAGAAAGTTTTTCTAACCTGAGTAAGAAAAAAATTCAACAACCTTGAATACAAAACATATCCCTGTGGCCAAGTGTGAGTACATTTTTGTCTGAGAAATCCAGAAAATCACCCAATTATTTGCTGATCAAATAAAAATTCACTTTGCCTCTACCTTTTGCCTGACTTGCACCACAGCTTTCCAGAAATCCTTGGCTTCAATCCTGTGACAGTCCTCACACATCTGAGACTGAACAATGTACTCCACCACAAACACCTGCTGCAGAACTGCCCCATTTATCACCTGCAAAACAAAAGTGTTCAAGGTTTAAGCTCTATTTGGGTCACAAATAACAGCAGTATTTTCCTATCTTTACAGACAATTACTTTCTTCATTCTGATGAATGGCACTTTAGTGACAAAATTTAGGCAGGATGAAATCTAATAATAAGAAAAATAATACTGAAAAAATCCTGTTTTTTGCCATAAAAGCTTTTTAAAAGCTACAGGGAGAAGGCTGTGCTCCAGTTACCTCTTTCTGAACAGTCAGTTTGAGCTTCAGCCTCTTGGAGTGTGGTTCTGTCCAAATGAATCCTGCATCAATCAGCCGGACCTGCCCGTGGGGAAGGACAAGAGCTCAGTAAAACCAAGACTAACTCCACAAACACAAACAGCCCATAGTGAAGAAGTGAATCATCGTAATTAAATATATAAATTAATAACCCAAATCCAATTAATGGTGCTTAGCTGGAACATGGAGGTTGATTGATGTAAAATAAAGATGCTCAATCTCAGGTCTTTCCCTCTAATAATATTGTGAACATAAGGAATGTTCTATTTAACTTAAATGTGTGAATTGGAGTTAATCTATATACAGGCCTCTGCAACCCTTTTTTATATTATCACAATGTGAGAACAAATATTGCATAAATAATTTCTGAAACGTGCACAAAACTCTGAAATCGAGGTACATTAAAAACACTTCAGCTTCCCTCTGTTCATTCTGCTCAGCTCCCACCTCTACAGCAACAACTGTGATCAGGCTGTGAAATCCCAGCAGCATCAGCTTCTCACCTTGCTCAGGGAAGCTTTGATTTTCTTCAGACACAAAGCCAGGAGCTCTCTGGATTCCAAGGCACACTGGATCCACGTTCCTGGAGGCTGGAGGTACCTGGGATACAGGGAGCATTTTACAGCACGTGAAAACTGCCTGAGCACCTTAAATCACTCCAAGGACAAGCAGCTATTTCCAAAGCTTTCCGTCTAGTAACAACAAAGCAGCTGCTGTTTAAAATCATAGAAAATCATGGGAAAGTGTCTAAGGTGACTGAGTTCATTCCCCCAGCGCTGTCAAGGCCACCACTAAACCACATCCCCGAGTGCCACATCCCCAGGACTTTTAAATCCCTCCAGGGATGGGGCTTTCACCAGTGCCCTGGACAGCTTTGCCAGGCTGGACAACCCTTTCCATGAAGAATTTTTCCCAATTTCCAAATTAACCCTTCTCCGGCTGTCCCCTCCTGTCAGGGAGTTGTGCAGAGCCAGAAGGTTCCTCCGAGCCCCCTTCTCTCCAGGCTGAGCCCCTTTCCCAGCTCCTCCTCACCAAACTTGAGCGCTTCTGCCTCCCTAAACCTCGAGACTGACGCATTCCGAGCGCATTCCAAGGGCATTTTGCTGCCATCCCCAGCGATTTCGCGGCTCCTCACCTCTCGCACTGCTTGCAGAAGTGCACCGTGCCCTGCTTGGGGATGCCCTCGGTGATGTCCACCTGGGCCCGCAGGCAGCCCACGCACATGTTGGCCGGGTTGGGCGGGATGGGGACGCCGCACTGGCAGCACAGGCTGGGACACAGGGACAGAGAGAAGCACAGTCAGTCACAGCCACAGTCACAGCCACCCCCGCCCGGGGACCCCGGTTCCCCACCACCGCTCACATGTGTCCCTGCGCCGGGGCCGCCGGGGCCGGCAGGTACTCCATGGCTGCGGAACACGCGGCGCTTTCCGGCCGGCGGAGGAAGGGGAGGAGACGGCGGGGCCAGCCCAGCCCGGCCCGCGGGAGGGTGGAGCGAGGGGGACACCGAGAGACAGGCGAGAACAGAGAGGGTCCTTGGGGGGCCGTGAGGGGACCCGGAAAGGGCCGTGAGGGGCCGTGGAGAGGCGGGGGAAGCGGTGAGGGAGCCGTGAGGGGATCGTGGCGGAACTCTGAGGGAACGTGGAAAGGGCTGTTAGAAGGCCTTGGAGAGGCGGGCGGGAACCGTGAGGGAGCCATGGGGGAACCGTGAGGGGACTGTGATGGAGCCGCCATGGAGAAACGGGCGGGAACCGTGATGGAGCCATGGAGGAGCCCTGAGGGAGCGCGGAAAGGGCCGTGAGGGCCATGGAGAGGCGGCCGGTAACCGTGAGGGATGCACGCTGATACAATTCATTAATTAAGAATCAAACGATATTTTCATTTACAAGGAGGGGCCAGTACAGTTCGCTCGGCTTATATTCCTTTTATTATGTACCATGAGCACCCTTTGGAAAGGAGGAACCGCCGTGGCAGGGGTTCAGAATTAAATGACATTTAAGATTGTTTCCAACCCAAAGCATCTGTCATTGATGATTCTGTGATATCAAGGTTTGTTTGTGGATCAGTAATTGTTTCCTGCAGATTATGCTGGAGAAAAATAAAGCTGAATTGCATCATCACACTGTGTGGGATTTATTTAATGTGGTAATATCCTGATGGAAACGAAGAGTTCTTTCACTCGAGGACTGAAAATCACAGCCTGTCAAGCTGTCTGCCATGTTTTTAATTCTTTGGCACATTTTTCTTCGGTGAGCTGCTTGTGTTCACAGTTACTCACTTCTGCTCCTTTGAAATAAAGTTTCTTTGCAGACCTCTCTGGCGAGACTCACTATGGACCATATTATTAAAATCAATAAAAGGAAAAAGCAGAAGAACAAGCAATGTTTCCCTGCTCTGAAGTTTGGTTTCAGAACCTCTGCTACACAGTGGGTGTGACATAGTTTTTACTTTGAAGCCCTGATCAATCACTCGATCTTTGATTTAGGAAATAAAACACTTCCAGGTTGGTGTTTGGAGGGGGGTAGGACAAAGCCTGTCCTTTGTGGAAGCTGCATCTTTGAAGGCACTGGGAGGAGAATTGGATCCTGATAATGCTGGAAAAGTTTCCAATGCAGATTTATTTTCAACTGCTGATATATTTTCTCTACCTAATTTTGGTGCTAATATACCAAATCCCACCTCAGCTCAAGGCACAGCCTCAGTGAATATCAGAACTGGGTTCTTTGTAGTCCTCAAGGTCCTTTGTGTTGCCTCTGCAAGCTCTGGTTGTCCTCTGGCTGCTGTGGAAAATTTGTGTGTTTTAAGCTGTTACAACCATTTCTGAAGGATTTTATATTTTTTGCACAAAATGAGGTAAAAAGCAAAGCAGCCTGAATCTCCTAGTGAAAACTGTATCAATTTGTACTGCTTTCTTTTGTGTTTTTCAGTGAGTATTAAATGGTATATTGATTTTATATAGGAGTTTTCTGCCTCTACTGCCATATTCTTTCACAGCATTTGAAGGATCTGTGCAAAAGACAAGGATAGCAAGCACGCCATTTAAATATATGTTAAATTAAAAAAATTAACACTGTTTAAAAACAGCTTTCAATATAGATTTGCTCTCAAGCTTATTTGCAGGTGGCTGGGCCCTCAAGAAATTCCCTGTAGGTGTTCTTGGGAAAACTCAAGAGCCAAGGTCAGAAAAACCTGGAGACAACAGCTCCCAGCAGCTTCATTTTCAAACAATGAAATGGTGAATTCGTGGGAAATATCCCTGTGATTAATTGAACAGACACCTGAGGTCACTATTCCCTCACACAAACTGGATCCAGGAAAGGAGGAGCTCCTGGGACCTCACCTCCTGTTCGAGCTGCTCTGACCTTCCCAAAGAGGGTTTGTTCCAGGCTGCTGTTTTCATCACCTGTGCTCATTTCAGTATAAAACTCCCAGGAAATTAAGAACAGAACCAAACAGTATTTTACACTTATTTTTCCCTATTCACACTCATATAAATTGGGGATTCAGAGCCGTATGCACAGCACCTCCATGTCACAATGAAAATATCCTCATTTAACTGTAGGGTTTTAGTAACAGCATCCAAATGGAAGCATGGGAAGGGCTGTGCAATAACAATATTTATTATTTCTGACCTTTCTGATCTTTACCGGTGCCCAATTTGGTTTTGAGAAGATCCTGGTGACACCCAGTCGGTATTTGTAGCTGTTGAGGCCCTCAGCGTTCACACATTCCCGATGATTTCGCTCCTCCTTCTCTTGCATGAAGTCACGATTTAGAGGGAAGGAGCGGTTTCCATTCTGACAACGAAGAGTCGCCAGGATTCGGAGAGGGGAATTAAAGGCGGGGCTTTTTACGGGAGCTGTTTCGGGATGCAAGGTGGAGGCAGAAGCTCCCGGTGCCACCGGAGACATTCTTGGGCAGGAACAGCTTGTGCCTGGCTGTGTGTGAAGTGGCAACTCCCAGGTTTATTCCAAGCCAGGATCCAGCTCCCAGTCTGTAATCAGACATTCCCAGGCGCTCTATTCCTTTGGAAAGCAGGGCTCTCCTTACTTTTCACGGATTGCAGCTGGGAAGTGGCAAACTGATAATTTCCAGCAATAATTTTCTGCTGCTTCAGCTTTTCCTCTGTGGTCTGAATGGGAGGAATAACATTCCCCGCTTCCACTGGGACACGGCACTTCCAGGGGCTGCTCGCCGTGCCTTCACCTGCACTAAATTTACTGGCAAAATGCTGCAATTATTTTCCAGTTCTTGCCTATTTCTTCAGTTCTTGTGAGGAATCCAATTAGCAATTCAATTTCTAGTGCAAGCCACGAGCATTATCACTGCTGAACTTCGGAGGCAGCAACAAAAGGAGCCAGGAGAACTCCTTTGAAATAGCTTTGGGACAGGGATCGGGGCATTGTGACATTCCACTCTCAGCCGATGGAGCTGAAACTCTGTTGCATCACCAGCTTTAATGAGCGTGGTCACAGCAAAATACCCGTGGGTTGGCTTCCTTTTCATGTGTGTGAAACCTGCACGTCAAACACGTTGGATGTGGTGCCGGGATACCTCTGGAAGTGCTGCCCTGCGTCAGCAGAGGGGGGTAACTCCCAGCCCTGCTGAGGCAGCTGGGAAGAGCTGGATGATCAGTGTGCCAGGGGCAGAGCTGCTGGGTTTGTGCAGTCAGAAGAACAAACAGCATCCTCTGGTTCCTAAATCCCTGGAACCTTTTAAAAACTCCTGCTGTGCCTGTCATGGGCTTACAAACAGAGGGATTTTTCTTAGTAGCCTTTATAAACCAAAATAACCCAAACCATATTGAGCTGCTCAAACAAGGAGCTATCCCAGATTAATGAAAGTAGATTTAGATTAGATATGAGGGAGAAATTTTTCCCTGTGAGGCCCTGGCACAGGGTGCCCAGAGAAGCTGTAGCTGCCCCTGGATCCCAGGTTGGATGGGGCTTGGAGCAGCCTGGGATAGGGAAAGTCCCTGCCATGGCCTGGGGTGGGATGGGGTTTAATTTCCCTTCCAACTCAAACCATTCTGGGATTCAATGATTCTATGAAATTGTGGTAACTCCAACATCATGGCTTATCCTTCCTCGATAACCATGGACAGCCATGGCAAAGGTTCCCCTTTAAGGCAGAGCATGGACAGGAGCCAGGAGGTGTTGCTTTAGTCCTGGTGTGTTTGTTACCAGGCTGTCCTAGGCCTGAACCTCAGACTAAGAAATAATTGTTTTAAAAAGGTAAATATTTGCTCATCAGAACACGAGAGGGATCTGAGGATGATTGTACAGGAACTGTTTGCTTTCCACTTGCCTTCAGTAATCTTCCGTGTCCCAGCTAAAACATCTCATCCCATTAAAGGAATTCTGGTGAGAGGTGGGGTGAGTTGAGAGCTGCTGTGAGAGGACAAGTGTGGACATCAGGAGAGGTTCAGGTTGGATATCAGGAAGAATTCCGTCACTGAAAGAGAGGTTAAGCACTGGAATGGACTGTCCAAGGTAGTGGTGGAGTCACATCCCTGGAAGTGTTCAAACACTGACTATGGCACTTTGGAATATGGTTTAGTGGGTTGAAGGTTGAACTTGATTATCGTGGAGATCTTTTCCAACCTCAATGATTCTGCAATTCTATGATCAGGAAAGTGAGTGTATTTTTCACTCCGAGTTCTCTGATGAGGGAGCGTGAGAAGAACAATGTGCAGGTAAAAATATTTTGCACATTATTCCTGTTCAAAAGCTGCACATGAAAATTATGGGTAGAGTTGACATTTCCGTACTTTGCTTTCCTGACTTTTCTTGCCTCACTCTGTCTGGCGGGAGACAGAAACAGGGAAAATGCCGAAAATACAGTTCAGTGAAAGAAGATTGCTTAAAAAGTCAGGGAAGGAGATAAGGGAAAAAGGAGGAGGAGTGGGAGGAGAACAGGGACACTGTCCACCCAGAGCTTCACCAGCCCACTGGGACATTTTAGCATTAAGCATCTTCCCTGTGGCAACCTAAGATATGCTGAAATAAACGGAACTTGCTAAATGAAACGACAATTAACTCCTTCTTAACTATTCATTATTTCTTTTTGCTTGCTTCAGTCCTCTCTGATGGCATTTGCATGTCACAATTATTCAATTATTCAGCGAGATAAACTCCTGGGGGGAGATGTCGCAATTGTCCTGGGATGGATCTTTTCCCACCTCTCCCACCTCGCTGGCACAGGCACGACACCGAGTGCTGACACATCTCTGGGAAAAGGTGTTTGTGCAGGTCCTGCTCAGCCAGAACATTGCAAAACCAGGACTCACTGCATGGCCAAGGGAGTGGAAACTTCCCCAGCTGATCCTGGTGCTGCAGCTCATTATTTATTTAGGAGTATCTGCATTTATATGAAAGATGATCCCTGTGACGCTCGTTTGGCAATTGAAGATTTCTTGTGGAAAAGAGGCCACGGAGCCAGGGCTGCTTCAAGGGGCTGTTTCAGTGCCCAGGTCCTGGGATGGATGGAGGGGATTTGAGATGAATGGTTTGGGTTGGAAGGGACCTTAAAGCCCATTGAGTGCCACTCCTGCTATGGGGACACCTTTCACCATCCCAGGTTGTTCCAGGCCCTGTCCAGCCTGGCCTTGGACACTTCCAGGGGTGGATCAGCCAGAGCTTCTCTGGGCACCCTGTGCCAGCGCCTCCCCACCCTCACAGGACAGGATTTCTCCCCATCTGTGATAAGGAAGAGCTTTTGGATACCAAAATGAGCCAAAATTTGGACAGCAGTTCCCTCAGATTATTGGATAGCACGTGAGGCACCTGTAGCCAGCTGTGGAAGGTTTGGGCACAGGAAGCACTTGGAATTTTTTGATGTGTCTCCACACCAAGCCTGAGGCATTACGGGCTGCTGGGTGTGGGTACCCACAACTCAGTACCAGTCTGATTCCACTAGATTTCACCTTTAATTCTCACGTGGGGAGAAATGTTGGAAAAGGAAATCAAAAATGTGTGGAGAAAACTTCTTGGGATGTATTCTTTACTGAAGTGAAATACCAGACATGTCCCAAACTTCCCCTGAGCAAGGCACCACTGTGTCCAGAGCTGGATGTGTCGAATTATTTGCAGCTTCTTTTTTTGAGCTGTTCCTTCATAAATCGCTCAATCTCTGTGCATTTGGCAGATAATTACTGCCTCAGTGAGGCTTCTGTCTTGTGCAATTTGTGACTGTGGGAAATGCAAGGATCTGCTGGAAGCCCTTTCTTCTGCCAGCCTGATGGGCGAGGCTGTTGCTCCCCATCTTTAATTAGGGTGCTGCAATCCCAAGCCAGCCCTTTCCATGCCAGGCTGCTTTATCCTGAGCCTGGCCTCGCTTGTTTCGTGTCAAATTCCCCATCATGAACATTTTACCTGCATTTTCTCCNACAAACTCTTCTCCTCTCTTCTTGGTTGAGACAGGACAAATCCAGTCCCACAACTACTCCCCAAGCCACTTATCCTTGGGTATGACCTTGAAATGAGATATTTCTGATTTACTCCATGATTACAAAGCAAAGATAGGAGCTGCCAGAAGAAATAACGGGAACAGCACCCTGGCTGCCAATGGATCTGTTCCTGACCCTGCCATAATTTACCTTCATTTCCTCCCTCTTTGCTCAGTCATTGTAAGAATAGCAGAATCTTATTTTTTTTAATATGGATTTGCCAGATTTACCCTATTTTCTATCATGTGGATATTTCACCTCTCCTCTTTGTCCTGATTCCTGACTTTTCTTCCTCTTGCCTGAGCATATTCCAGCACTGAGATTCTTATTTTGATGCAGGGGGTGCATGGTTTTAATTTCACCTTTAAACCCAGACTAATGTGTGCTGGTAATTGAGGAGGGCTATAACTTACATTACTCCACATAAAACAATTTCCATAGCCTATTTTGAGCTTGGACCTCCTTATTCCAATAAAAAGGAGGCCTTGGCTTATTCTGGCTTTACTGAAACCCCAGGATCAGCAGAGTTTATCAGCTCTTACCTGTCCTGATGGAGCAACTGCTGAAATAAGGGTGGAGCAGGCAGGGATGATGACAAGTGGGAATTCTTGGAGTTAATTCTGACCTCCACCCGTGAATCAGAGCCTTCCAGCCAGGGAGTTCCCATGGAAGTTGCCTGCAGATATTCTCAGGATTTGGGCTTCTCAAAATCTGACAAAAGATTGCTTATTGGAAGGAATATGAAGGACAAAGTTGATTGTGCTTTGAAGCAAGGGGCTGTGTTTAGTGCAGGCTGAGTTTTCCTCGCTGTGTGTGAGGACAGAGTGAAGAGGAGCCCATTTCCTTTTATCTTTCCCTGGTGGAGTCGTGGGATAAGCTCAGATCCAGCCTTTGCAGCACCTCAGGAGGCACCAGGCCTCCCTTGTCAGCTCACAAACACTGAGTTTTCAGCTTCCTGGGATTATTTTCCCTGAACATTTCATTAATTTCAGCTCCTTGATTCCCTTGACTACAAGAAGTTTGCAGCAGGGCTGCTTTGGGTGGTTCCATGTGGGATCTGAGAATCTGCACTTTAAGAGGAGTCCAGCTGTGCTCCTGACTTCCCCGTTTTTCAGTTTGTGGTAGGATCTCAGGGTATAGCTGTTGTTTGGTGTTTGAGGGAAATATAACTGAAATTATTTGGCTAGGGGTGAGAGAGAGGAGAGGGCTGCTTTTGCTGCATGAATATTGATCATTCTGTGTGATTCAGAGAAAGTGAATTATTCTGCCTTCTGTAATATTTCATTTGAAAATCTGCCTGTTCTGCTTTAATTTCAGTGCTCAGCCTGGCACGTGGCCACTTGTCCACGTCTGTGCCCTGGGGTGCAGCAATTCATCTGGGAGAATTGTCCCAATTTTGGCTCTCAGAGTGTAATTTGCTGTTCTTGTGGTTCTGCTGACTCTTCTACACCTGCTGGGCTTCTTTTACCATGGCTTAAGTAGTTGTGTGGATGTTTTCCCTAACATCCAAATAATTAGGGAATTAAGTTTAGAAGTGGAGCGTCCAAAGTAAGAATTTTAGATTATGGCTGAATCACAACAATGAGATAATCTTAAAAAAAGAAGAGAAAAAGGAACTTGTTTAAGCTTTCAGAATTTCATAAGCACGGGATTTTTTCCTGGAATTCTGAGTAAACTGGGCACTCAGGTGTACAGAGGCACTGGTGGTAATCCTGATCCCTGTGTTCCCTGGGGAGCAGCATTAAGGAAAAGGTCCTTGGGAAGCTGTTTTTAATAGTTTTGGGTAAAGGCTGCCCAGAGGGTCCTTGGGAAGCTGTTTTTAATAGTTTTGGGTAAAAGCTGCCTGCAGGGGCCTTGGGAGGAAAGTTCTGGAGGTTCATGGTCTGGGCACGTTGATGTGTTGTGGCCCTCAGTAATGGATTTGGGAGGTGATCCATGAAATTGGCCAGGAAAGCTTTATGGCAGGATAAATGGGAGCTCTGATGAGATGAAATTAAGAAAATGAGTTTTAAACAAGAGGTGTATGGTGCTGGCCAGCTGAGCCCCAACATTTCTCATCCCTTAAATTAATGGGGCATTTGTACTTTCAGGGTCAATGCAGCTGGAATTGGATCATCTCCTGTTCTGCTTTTGTTCCTTTTTTTTCACTGCTGGATTATTGGTTGTGTTTGCTCTTTTTATTTGGCTTATTTTTGGTGTGAACACTTCCAGCTGCTGTGCTACAATTAGCCCAGTGGAGCAATTAACTACAATTAACATGGAGCTCTAATGAAGCAGGAGAAAAGAGTCTTTTATAAAGAGCCTGACATCACAACCCTCACAAGGCTGCTGTCACCCACGTACTGGGCATACTGGTGTTACTGGGAGCTCCAAAATTCCACCCTCCCACCTTAGTGTGCAGCTGTGATCCCATGGAAACCTCTTCCCATTGTCCAGGAATGGTTTTGGGTTTTTTTTTTCCCTAGGGAAAAGGATTCCAGAGCTGGAACAGCTTCCTAAGCTGTGGTGTGGTCTCAAGCTGTCAAAAGTGTTATCTCACCTCCTCTGTCTTTTAGCTGGGAAAAAAAAAATGCTTCTGTTCCCTGCTGAGTGCCAAAAATCCTTTGAAGTCTCCTGCTGGAACCCAGTGATTTGGAATACTAAGTAGGGAGAGTTATTCCAGCTTTTCTGGATGCAAGGAGGAGTGAAAAGGGCTGGGGGATATCTCAAAAGATTTTTAGCAGAGATTGTTTTCAGCAGCTTCTTTCCTTCCTAGTAAATTCCTATTGTCCAAACCCTTTAAAATGTAGTAAAGAAGGTGAAGAATTCACACAAAAAAATGTGTGAATTCAGTTGGTTACAACTGCAGGGACCCTCCCAAAAAGCACCTGCTGCTGTTTCCTGCCACATCCTGCACCTCCCAAAGCCAAAGGGAAGGGGCACAATAAGGAAGAGAAGGGCTTTGCATGGATGCCACCGTGGGAGGGCAATGGGAGTGCTGAACAAAGCCCTCCCCACGTTCTGTTTGCCGAGTGAAATGTTTAAAGGGCAATATTCCATCGGGTGTGTGCTCCTGGAGATAGGAGCTGCAACCTTTGCATTCCTGTAAAAAACTTCTCCTTGTGCTCTGAAAGTTGAGTTTGGTGTCATGGGGAAGAAATCCACTTTTTAAGGAATCAAAAATGAATGGGAACAGGACTGATGAGGAGGTGCCCTGGCACTCACACCATCTTATTATCTAGAGCAGAATCTTTGGAGATAAAATTTAAACCCACTTGGAGATAGAATTCATACCAACATGCTAAGGAAATATTCTCCATTTTTCACCTCCAACGTTGGGATTATAACTTTTAGTCTATTTTACAGACACACTTTTAAGAGGAATTGTCACAGGTTTTGCCATTTTTCATCTCCCCCAGTGCTGTGTTCATTACTGGAAGTGTGATTACAGCTTGGCACCTCGTATTTGCAGGTTACCAACTGTGATAAACTGTCAGGACAGCTCCTGTTGGAGCCCAAACCTCTCAGCTGAGCCATCAGCACACTCAGCTATTTGTCAATGCCTTAATTTGAAGCAGATCAGAGTTTTTTTCCCTTCCAGAAACAGGAGAGGTCTCAGGCTGGAGTTCAACCCAGATCCATTTAAAGGATTCTCAAACGTTGCCCCAGAACATTCACCACAAAATAATCTGTCTGCCACAGTGCCAGCCTGGCCCACACACATCCAGGATATTTATGAATGAGTGGAAAACACAGAAGAGCTGAGTCACACAGCCAGAGGTAATTTCTGAAGAATAAAATTTATTTCTTTTTGGCTGAAAAAACTGCATACACATGTTCAGATCTGGGTAACCTTCACCACATGTCTTCGTTTCCAACCCAGCTTGTGCTTTGAAGCATGCAGGAGCCCACTGCAGCTTGAGAAGGAAGTTAAGAGGTTTGGTTTTTATTTAATCGAGACCTGTGCAAACATCATTGGAAAGCTATTTACATTTTGCACCTCTCACTTCTACTAGCAGGAGCATCAGCTGGTAGAGACGTGCAGTGTGCAGGTGTAATTTATGATTTGGCATCCACATTTGATTTGTGTAGAGTGAGAACCAAACAAAGCTCCCATTGTTCCAAAACCTCCCCACAGGCAATGGTAATAAATCTAGTTTCTTCTTTGCAAAGGAGCTCTCTTTAAGCCTTCCCTGCAGGTATTAAAATATTATTTCCACTCTGGATCCTCTTTCCCTGGTGCTGATTTGTACCCTGCTGCCTTGGTGAGTGAGAACAGCAAGAAAAGATTTTGATTTTCATCAGAGAAGGCAGGAGGGCACTGAGACAGAGCAGAGCTGCTTCTTACTGTCAGCCTCACAAAACTGCGAGCTGAGGTGGGGAATTTTTTCACAAAGAAAATATTTTAGACCACCCGAACTCAGATGCAGGAACTTAGATGTGAAAAAAGCTGGATATAAGTTCATCTTCCTGTTGCTTTCTCTTCCAGGTTCCTCTCCCATCCATTCAAGTCAATAACCAGCCAGACGTGAGCGCTGCAAATCCTCATTTTTTATCTCCTCTAAGCTGGCCACTGGGCTGTGCTGGTAGAACTTTGGGTGCCAGGAGCCACCAAAACAGTCTCTGCCAGAGCGGTTGGGTGAGGCTGCTGGAAGTGGGAGCTGCTTGGATCCTGTGCCCTTCCAGGTGCTGTGTCCCATTCTCAGAGTGTTTATGGAAGAGGGGCTGTGCTCGGTGCCCCGCTCTGCTCTCCAGCCCCGGAGGTGAAGCAAGCAGGGTTTTCCTAAGAGCCAAACTTCAGCACGAACACAAATTCACGAAGCTGCGAGAGCTGCTGGGCCCTGCTGGGGCCAGCTCAGTTCAGCACCGCACCCTCAGGCCGGGACCCAAACATCTGGGAGAAGAATTCCAAGGCCAGGCGCACGTGGATGGGCACGAAGACGTAGGCTGTGTACACCACCATGGCCAGCACGGTGACGGTGATGGTGTGGAACATGGACTGCTCCCAGGGCTCCAGCACGTAGCTGCACGTCACCAGCTGGTACTGGTAGTACAGCCAGTACAGGTAGTCCTTCACCCTCTTCACGTCCATCTTCAGCGCCAGAGGGGTTGGGGAAGGCCTGGAATGACAGGGAAATTGGGGTTACAGCTGGGGCATCCCATGGAACCACTGCACAAACTCCTTTTCCGAGGTATTGGTGTCGCCAGCTCCCCAAAGGAACCACGGGACCAAAGGAAGCTGCTGAGTCCTGCAGCTGCTGCTCAGTTATTGGAGCTGTATCAGCTGGGCATCCCCACTTCCCAGAAAAGCTGTGGCTGCTCCATCTCTGCAAGTGTCCGAGGTTGCAGCAAGCTGGGATAGTGGAAGGTGTCCCTGCCCATGGCAGGTGTGGAACTGGATGATTAAACTCCCTTCTGACCCAAACCTTCCTGAGATTCTATCAATTCCCACATTCCAAGGGTGTTTCCCTTTTCATTCCCTGTGGAAATCAGGGAAATAGGCATTTAAAAAGAAAGGCTTTGGGCCAGCTTCCATAAATATTCCATAGGTTCCATGTATGCCCTGGAATAAAGATGAGATTTAAAACAACTACTCTGTAAAAACTCCTCTGCTTACTTTTGATAATCATTTTTATTGTTCTGCAATTGTTGGGAATAAAGAAAAGCCAAGTTATGAAAGAGAGAGGGAGAAAAAAGTAATCTCCAAGTGCAGAAGGATTATTTTGCAGCTCATTCCAAAAAAATGAAAAAACATTGCAGATTAAAACAGTATTTAATGAAAATTACAAGTCTAGGGAAGATTTTCCTCTTGGGTTTCCTTTATGCATTCATTGTTCCCAGCTCCACTTGGAGAAGAGAATGGCTGAGCAAGAATTAAATAGGAAATAGGGTTTGCTTCCACTGCTCATTGTTGAATGTGCTATTTGGCATTTGGAACAATCTTTAAATACAGGCTAAAAGCATCTGTTTAGAGAAAATAGAATGATAGTAAAGTGTACAAGGCTTTACAGAGGGATTCTTTATTTTGGGGTTTAAGGACATTCCCAGCAGATCAGTCCATAGGGAATTCAACAGATTTCCCTGCTGGAAAACCTCCCAGTGTCCCATTTTCTTCTACACTTGTGCTGCCTAAAATGCCAGAACAAAGAGGCTTGGACACATCACATCCCTCCAGTCTGGTGTCCACAGTGAGTTTGGGGACACAGAACTTTGCTGTCCCTCAAAGCAGCAAATCCTAAAGTGGCACTGGGAAATTCACAGCCTGGGATTAAAATACTGGTGGGCCACTGATACAGGTCAAAAATATTCCAATATTCACTGGTTTCCTGCTCTGTTCTGGGGAGATGTGGGATTTACCAAAGGGAAGTTTGCTCCCCTAATTCTCCCAAAGCATTTTCTTCACTTCCATCTTCCCAAATTTCCTAGACCAAGAAAGTTCCTACAATGCTTTTGGGGGACAGATCAGCATTTGAAATTTAGCAGTGGCTGTCTCTGTGACCAGCTTTTCTTGCAGGGGTTCAGGCTGGGGAGAAAGGCACTGCTGCTCTCTGGCCAGGCATGAATGGAAGCTGATTCCTTTCAGATCATTTATTTGAAGGCACAACTCCAGAGAGAGAGGCCTTAAAGCCTTGGAAATATTGCAAAGCCTCCAATAAAAGTGACCCAGCTGGCAAAGAGGGACTCCCTGGGAGCCAAAAAGTGTCTCTAGACTTTCTGCAAAAAGAGCAGCATTTGCCACTGAGGGGGTGAAGCCCTTTCCTGTACAGGGGGGAGAAAGATGAGGAGAAGGAGAAGGAGAAGGAGAAGGAGAAGGAGAAGGAGAAGGAGGAGAAGGGTCCTCTCCCACTCTCCAGGATTATGGGATTTACACTGGGGTTAGGGCTGTGCTGGTTAAACTCATCCCTTCTGTGGGTAAATCCCTGCTAATCCCAACCCCTGCCTGGAAAAGCTGCAAGGCTGGAGCCCTGCTGGGGGTGTTTGAGGCTCTGAGTGAGCAGAGGTGCACAGCCTCCTGTGCATCTCCATCCAGAGCTGGCCAAGGCCAGCCAAAGGCAGGAAAAACCTCCCCGAGGCTGATTTTTCTGCTATTCCAGGCTGCAGTCTCACCACCATCACTTGGAGAGCCACATGAATTAAGGATGAGGCAGTTAAGATGATGAGCAGCCCTTTGGATTTAATAAAGCCCTGGGCACCCTTTTCCCAGCCTGGGGATTGCATTTCCCTGCAGCTCCAGCACAGCCTGGCTTTCTTTGGTTCTCCCAGCTCTCAGTGCAAGGGAGTAATTCCATCCCCAGGCACTGAGACATTCTGGAATTCCAGGAGGAACACGAGCTGCCTTCATGCTCTGTGGTCTCCTAATGAATGATGGAGGTTGGGTTAAGTAAAAGGCAAAAGCAAATTACAGTCTGTGCCCTCAGCACTGACACACTTCCCCTGCTTTTCATCCAGCCTGGGACTGCCTCCGTTGGCAGGGAGCTGTGCAGGGAAAGCACAACTCCAGCTGCATAATTTATAAAGGAAAACACAGGAGGGGAAGGGAATAAAAGCCATTTTAAAGCAGCTGCTGAGGCAGTGAGAGACAAGGCTCCCCCGTGGCACTGTCACACACATCCCTTGGGGAAGGGACATTTTGCATCCCTTTGGGCCCATTATGAGGAATAAGGCGTAGCCCAAACCCCCACACCTCCAGAGCTCTGTGGCAGCTTTACCACCCAAATTAATTGTGGCAGCAATCAAAGGGAATAGCAGATTACTAGGCGAATTTAGGAGGCTAAAAATCTGTATTTTAAACAGGATTCATCCTAGAGAGGCTTCACTTCCATGACTGTGTTTTATTCTATTACTGCTGGCACTCCCACTTGAAAGGGCCCTGAGTTATTCACTCATCAGTTCCCACTATTACAGAGCAGGAGATAATTTGTTCTTATGCAATTTTAACTCAACATTCATGTGTCTACAAATTTGGATTTAAACATTCAGTGGTGTTGGGGAAATGCCTTCCTGTTTAGAGGCCACGGGACTGTTACAGTCAGCTATGAGTGAAATGAAGAGAATTTAGCTCCTGTTAAGCAATATTCAGATTATTTTCAGCAATTGCACCTCCAAGAGAAAAAAAAAATGCAAGAAGAGAAACCTGTAAAGCAGCTTTTAGTGTCTTAAGTGGCTGCCTGATTTTCCTGCTTGTTGACACACGTTTCTGATTAGGGCAGCTGAAAAGATAAATCATCATCCAAATATCGAGGTTTCATTTCAGAGCATGCCTAATCTCCCAAATTTCTCTATTAATGACCTTATTTTCCAGAGTCAGAGCCAGTTGGGAGTTAGAAGATGCCAGTGTTAGGTCCTTTAATAGGTAACTTCTGCTTTGAGCAGCTGGGATTTGGGGAATTTCAGTCACATTTTCAATCTGCAACCCTGACCCGTGGCCGGACAGCTCCTGCTGGGAAATTCCTGTGGAAAGAAACATTCTTGCAGGGGAACTGGGAGAGACTGGTTTCCAAAGTATGCTTCAAAAACACTTTATGCCCTCAGCAGGAGGGATTGGTCGAGTTAAACACAAAGGGAAAACGGGTTTCCAATGTATATTCAGGAAAAGTTCATCTGGAGTGGAGAAAAGCAAAGCTTGGAGCTGGAAATGGCCTCATGATCGTTCAACAGGTGAGCTCTGCTGCTTTAAATGGAAAGGAGGGACAAGGTGAGAAATAAAAGCAGCAAACAATCAACCAATCCATCCCCAAAATACAACTATTTAACTGGCTAAAAATGGCCATTTGCTGAATAATTGCTGGGATAGGCCAGCAGCAAGAGTGGATGGAGTTTGCAGCATCCTGAGGGAATCCTCTTGTGCTGGAGCTTCAATAAAATCCTTCCACAAGGGGTTTCCAGTCCCACCACCCCTGAGCACCCACATCAGGCAGGTGCAAACAGGCAAAGTGCCAGAATTATCTGAAAGTTGTCTGATCTGTAAATAATTTCGGATATTAGAAGCCAAATGGGCAATCACCTCCTTGGGATTGAAATAGGAATCCTGCCTGCAAGATATTAAATGGGTTTGTTCTGCTGAATATCCTGATTTATCCAAGGCACCAGTCTTGTCCCTCTTAATGCTGACATAATTCTGGGATGAGCCCAGTGCTTATGCAGGCTGACACTTCCAAGTACAAACAGAACCAGGAAGGGATTCCCATTCCCATTCCCATTCCCATTCCCATTCCCAGCCCATCAGGCATTTCCTTTCATGTTTTATTCAGTGAGCACCAAGCAGGAGCACAAGGAATGGAATGATCAGCAGTTGGGAAGAAATTAAGATAAGGTAGCAGATTCCAGGGAATTCAAATCCCAGCATTTCCTGGGAACACCACTTCAACCCATTCCAGGGAATCCACATCCCAGCATTATTTCCTGGGAACACCACCTCAGCCTGCTCCAGGGAATGCAAATCCCAGCATTATTTCCTGGGAGCACCACTCCAGCCTGCTCCAGAGAATCCAAATCCCAGCATTATTTCCTGGGAGCACCACCTCAGCCTGCTCCAGAGAATCCAAATCCCAGCATTATTTCCTGGGAGCACCACTCCAGCCTTCTCCAGAGAATCCACATCCCAGTATTATTTCCTAGGAGTGCCATCTAAGCCCCTTCCTCTGTTGCATCCCTGGCTCTGATCCCACACGGAGCGTGTCCATGGAGCAGCAGCTCAGCCTGGAGAGCTCCTTCCCCTCCTGGCAAGCAGAGCCCTCAGGTTCTTGCAGCACTTCCACATTAAATTTAACCTCCAGCTTGTTCTCCCAGGGAGGAAAATTCAAAATGGAATGGGAATGAGAAGAGCAGCAACAATCCCAGCACAGCTCCCACTGCGGACAAGAATGCACCTCAAACACCACCTCGACTTGCAGATTTTAATAAATAACCATCCCTGGAATTGCAGAGTGCACAGCAGAGTGAAGCAATCCTGGTTTCTCTCCCTCAGCACCCTTGGCCACCCATTACAGAGCTCCAGGAAGTGTAAATCCCTTCCATGTGTCCTGTGCAACACCAGGATGAGGGTGTGAGCGAGGGGAATCCTAGTGCTGCACATGGCTCAGCCATTCTGCATGTGGGTGAACACGGTTTGACCGAGCCTGTGGGGTTTGCTGGGAAAAAAAAAAAAAACCCTTCCAGGAGTGGAAGGGGTGAGGCAGAAAGAGCAGTGGTGTTTTCAGGCCTGGTTCTGTTTTACCTCGCTCAGGAGAATGAATTCCAGCATCTTCCTAATCTTTAACCCCAACTTCCTTCCTGCTGGCCTCAGTGGGAGCACGCAGGTGCTATTTTGGTTCTTTCAAGTGTTACATAATGCACATGAGGCCCAGGACCTTCCCCTATCCAGGAAAACTTCCTGCTACTTCTGGGAACTTCAAACCCCCCCTCGAGTGGCAGTGCCACACCTGCACAAAGTCTGACCCAACTTCCTCATCTTCAGCTGAACCCTGATCTGTGTGGGGGCTCCTTCTGCTGCAATTCTGGGCTCCCAGTCTGGGGCTTGGTGCTGGAATTCAGCTGCATCTCTGCCTGGAGCACGGGGATTCTGGAGCACGGGGATTCTGGAGCACGGGGATTCTGGAGCATGAGGATTCTGGAGCATGAGGATTCTGGAGCACAGGGATTCTGGAGCACAGGGATTCTGGAGCATGAGGATTCTGGAGCACAGGGATTCTGGAGCGTGAGGATTCTGGAGCACAGGGATTCTGGAGCACAGGGATTCTGGAGCATGAGGATTCTGGAGCATGAGGATTCTAGAGCATGAGGAGTCTGGAGCATGAAGATTCTGGAGCACAGGGATTCTGGAGCATGAGGATTCTGGAGCATGAGGATTCTGGAGCACGAGGATTCTGGAGCACAGGGATTCTGGAGCGTGAGGATTCTGGAGCATGAGGATTCTGGAGCACAGGGATTCTGGAGCACAGGGATTCTGGAGCATGAGGATTCTGGAGCATGAGGATTCTAGAGCATGAGGAGTCTGGAGCATGAAGATTCTGGAGCACAGGGATTCTGGAGCATGAGGATTCTGGAGCATGAGGATTCTGGAGCACGAGGATTCTGGAGCACAGGGATTCTGGAGCGTGAGGATTCTGGAGCATGAGGATTCTGGAGCACAGGGATTCTGGAGCACAGGGATTCTGGAGCATGAGGATTCTGGAGCATGAGGATTCTAGAGCATGAGGAGTCTGGAGCATGAAGATTCTGGAGCACAGGGATTCTGGAGCATGAGGATTCTGGAGCATGAGGATTCTGGAGCACGAGGATTCTGGAGCACAGGGATTCTGGAGCGTGAGGATTCTGGAGCATGAGGATTCTGGAGCACAGGGATTCTGGAGCACAGGGATTCTGGAGCATGAGGATTCTGGAGCATGAGGATTCTAGAGCATGAGGATTCTGGAGCATGAACATTCTGGAGCACAGGGATTCTGGAGCATGAGGATTCTGGAGCACCATGTGGAAAAATCCTTTCCAATGAGATCCACACGTTTTTGACCCTCAGGGAAGCAGAGCTTGACCTGCAGCACCCACAGGGATCTGTTTGGAGAGAGGCTTCTCACCATTTAGTACCAGCACAGCGCTGATTTCATGCCTTGGCTGCCCCCTGACAGCTGCGGGCTGCTCCCAGCAGAGCCACGGCTCTCAAGAACTCATCTGCCCCAAACTTTGCAGCCTGGCTGATTTATCAGTGCCCAATCCCATCCTTAGGCACAGGGAAAGGAGAAGATGCAGCTTCTCTGTAGCAACAACATTCCTGGAGCAGCTCTGTCCCATTTTCTTCCAAGGCTAAATTAATTTTTCAACAATTTTCCTGTTCTTCCCTCCCCTGAAGTTTCCTCAGTTGTTTCCTTACATAACCAGCTGCTCCTTGCAGTTTAGGTGCAGATCCCTTCCTTTTCTGATTTCCTGGGCTGGGCATGGTTTGGGCTCTGGCTGCTCCCCCTGTGCCAGGATTTGGGCCTTGGAGTAGAACAGGTGAGCAGCTCTGCCTGACAAATGGGGAAAATGGCAAATTGATCCCAGGGAAAGGGAAACCTTTCCCTCTATTTTGAGTGGAAGTATAATTTAGGAACATGGGTTTGAACAGAGCTATTCCCAACCAAACCCTCAAATTTGGGACTAGAGACCAGCAGCAGGTTTGAATTGCAAATACTGAAAAATTGAGAGTTCTCAAAGAACTGTTCCAGGAATATCTCAGAGGGGTTTGCATTTGCTCCTGGTGACAAACCTCACTTCCTTGTGCGATTTGAGAC